>APFE031570218.1:233002-267925 GCA_000404065.3 Pinus taeda
ATTAAAATAAATTTTTAGATGCTTTGACACAACTTGTTTTTTCAATTTTAAAGAGTCGAGAAAAAACAAAAGATGACTCTAGTCGCCTTCGATTTTTATTGAGCCTGAAGTGGCAAGTTCTTAGAGGACCTTTTCTTTTAAGGAGTCTGAAAAGGAGCAAAATGGACTTCTCTAGAGATCTAGGCAGAGAGGATTACCAAACCAATCGCAAAACTAAAGAATACTTTTTACGGTACGGCAGCCAATCTTCTCGAATATTGTGTTCGGTGCATTGCAATCGATAGGGCGGCAAACTCGGCTTCCTAAGGATAAAGGATGCAGCCTATTGTGGTCTCCCAATATATACTCGACGGTACGTGGGAGCGCAAGTCCATATTGGCACTTGCCGTCTCAGAGTGGAGGAATCATCCAACCAACACTGAATGCAACAGTTACCAGGTTTTACGACGCCGGAATACGTCTCTAGCCTAGACCTCTAGATGTTGTGATTTAAGTTCCAAAGCGTTGTTAGATTCATTGAATTTATTTTAAGTTCATCTTGCTTAGCAATTTTCCTTTCAGATTCACCACGTGATGTGTATATGATTCCTAAAATGCAGTCTAAGATGATAAACAAAAGTTTAATCTTCTTTCAGCAATGAAAATCCTAGCTACTAAAGGGAAGAAAGTCAAGAATCTTTTCTTCACAGAGCACACGCTAAATGCACAGTCCTAAATCAAGCCAAGTAATCAAAATGCAAATGCACATGCATGTATTTGTTTTCAGCCTTCTTAATGTGTGAATGACGTTAAGAAAGCTATGTGCAAATCTGAATTACGTTTAAAGCAACAGTACTCAACAAAATTCTTTTTCAAAACGAAGTGATAGCAAGAGAGACACTTTGCGATTTTGAAATGGAAATTGCTTTTCGACACTTTAAAACTACTAATTCAAATCCTATGCAATAGTAACTGTATAATCGACTATCAAAAACAATGGGATTGTTTCCTAAAACTGAAAACGACAACTACAACACTTTCAGATCTAGAGACGACAGCTCGACTATGCTACTTTTTTGCAAAAGAGAACTAAAAATGATGCACAATACATAAAAACATTTATAGTTCTTTGCACTAAGGAAGCAGAATAATGCAAGAGAAGGGGGTTTTCATAGAAGTACACTGACTACAGACAGCAAAACTCTTGAATAGGACTGAAAACAGTGAGAAAAATCCACAGTCTGAGGGTAAAGTTAACCCTCCCTAACCATCGCACCTGTTACACAATGAAATCAATATGCAGCGCACCTACTACACTCGGAAAGTGCGATGCATACAGACTGTCTTGAAGGCAAGGTGCGATGGTAGTAGTGTGAGACTTCAAACAGGTTTTCACTCACAGTTTTCAATCTAGTTCAAGTGTTTAGGCCGAGTAAGTAAAGATCAGTGTACGTAAAACACAGGGGTGATATAAAGAGGTTACTAGAGCCACCACTTAGGGCAATTAGATTGCTTGCAGATCTATTGTTTAATTCATAAACAAAACCCAAAGATAGACTGAAGCAGCATTGATCTACTTTGCATTTGTATAACAAATGCAGTTCGAAGGCTAGCTGGCTTGACTTCAGGCCCCATCTGTAAGTTTATAAAATAAACAAGGATAGATAGGCTAACAAGTAATCTAGTTGCTCCCCAGTGGAGTCGCCATTTTATTATCTGGGAATAGTGTCCACTCGGATGCTTCTATTCCCACTAAGATGGGTGACTATCTTAGAAACAAACAATCAAAGTCTACTATTGTTTCCTTTTATGAAAATAGACAAGAGGAGAACCAAGAAGACCAACCTGAGTCTTGCGCTTGATTTCCTCTCCTTCTTGATAGATCTTCGCCACTTCTTTTTTGTCTGCCCAGCTTCAAAAGAGCTTGTGGAATCACAGCAACATACTACTATCGAAGACACAAAGATCTAAATTCATAAATAATACAGGATCAGATGTGTATTAACCATATAAATGCATATATAAACAAGTACACGAGAATATGGAAGGAAACAAGAATAGCTTTATTAAATTGAAAAGTAGCAAGAGGATTACAACCATGTGCTCTGACCCACCAACATCCTCTAGCTAGGAAGCCCTTCTTCACCTCAAGCAAAGCTTAGATCACCCAACACTATGAATGTACACCAAAAAACCAACAGCACTTCTCTATAAGATACAAAATTCCAACCTCTGGATCTCTGTGATGAGGGATCCATATATAGATGATCACAGAGAGGTGAGTCATCTTCTAGGATCTTGATAGTGTCTTCTCTCTGATAGTTCGTGCTTCCACTTGGAGAATGATGATCTCTTACTCATCCCTGGTCGAAAATAGAGAGGCAAGTGTCAGAGGGGAAGCTTCTGGAAGATTCCATGATCTTCCACCTCGCATTTTTGTCCCTGCCATTTGTCCATTCCTGACCATCGCACCCTACAGAGGAGAAAATCAGTATGCATCACACCTTGTACACTGTGAAGGTGATATGCATCACACCTTATACACTATGAAGGTGATATGCATCGCACCCTCTGCATTGAGCTTTCAGTATGGTCCAGTTTTGACCATTTATGAGCAGTTTTCAGTGGAGAACTTCCGGGAGATGATGTAATCATTTGACCTTGTTCCTTTAGGCAGCGAAGCAACACTTTTAGGGACTTAGGAGCCCTCAGTTTATGGACATTTATGATTGGGGTTGAAGTGCCCAAAAATGTCTATAACACCATGACCTAATGGAATGCAACCCATGAGAATGGGACTCCTAATATGAATGCATAAGAGTGAATTTTGATCACTGATGTCGGTGTGAAGACACTGACACTAACAAGTCTGTCTACCCATAAGGCATTAACCAACTTTTTGTTCTAGGTCTTCTTATTGTCTTCTAATAGTTTCTTGATGATATTAACAAGGCTTTTGTTTGAGGATTCTGCAAGTCCATTATCTTAAGGGTAATAGGCCGTAGAATGGCCAAGGGTAATGTGGTATCGGTTACAAAAGTCTACCATTTTCTTGGATTTAAGGGAATCGGTATTATCAGTGATGAGCTTTTGTTGGCATCCAAATCTAGAAAGGATGTTGTTCTCAAGGAATGAAATGATGACAGAACCTGTGGCTTGTTTAGAAGGGATGGCTTCTATCCATTTAGTAAAGTAATCAGTGGCTGAGGAGGGTGGGTGAATTTCCCCAATGAAGTCTAAACCCCATTGTTGAAAAGGTATTTCTGCTGAGATATGTTTGACGGGTAATGGTAAGAGTTTCTTCTTGCCTTCAAATACTTGGCATTTGTGACAAGAGGTCACATATTTTTTTACATCTGCAAAAAGGGTGGGCCAGTAAAAACTTGCCCTTAAAATCTTATCAGCAATTGTTTTCCAATATAGGTGTCCCCCACAATCCCCTGCATGAAATTATTGCATGACTTTGTCAACTTCATCTTTTAATAAACAATTTAACAAAATGCCACCATTATCTTTCCAAAATTAAACATTTTCTAAGATACAATATTTCACTGCTTTCATCTTTTGGAATCTACTTTTAGTTCCAGATAAACCAGTAGGAGCTTGTAAGTTGAGTAAAAAGAAAATAATGTCTGCATACCAGGGTGAATCTATGAAAGCTTCACTGATTTGTGGAGTCGCCATCTCTTCCTGATCATCTATAGAAGCAATGAAATTTATGTCTAAGGCTCGATAGTTCGATTCAGCCATGAGTTTGGATAAACCTTGGCCTTTAATCAATTTTGTAGGCTAGATCTCAATGTCATATTCTAGTATGGTGGCAATCCATTTGCCTCTTTTTCCATCAGGCTCACTCTGAGTTAGAATTTCCTTTACAACTGAGTTTAGAACATATGCTATTATGTGAGAGTACAGAATATATATTCTAAAATCCTTTATCACTTTCAATAAAGTAAGAGCTTGTATTTCCATTATTTTATACTTTAGTGTAGCATATATCAAATCTTTACTGAAGAAGGCAATGGGTTGTTCATAACCTCATCATTCTTTTGCAACAAGACTGCTACAATAGTGTGTTCTGAAGAAAATGAAAAAATTATGAAACCTTTGTTGAAATTAGGACTTATGAGGACAGGTGTTTTAGTAAGGGCTTCTTTGATTGCTTCAAAAGACTGCTTAGCCTATACTGTCCACTTAGTGTTGAATCCTTTTTCAACATGTTATTCAAATATCTAATTAGTTCTACTAAGTTAGAAATGAATCTTCTAAGAAAAATTATTTTACCTAAGAATGATTGCAATTCTTTAATGTTCCTATGATGACTGATGTTTAGGATTGCTTCTATTCTAGCTGGATCAATTCTAATGCCCTCTTTTGAAATTATGTGTCCTAAGAGTTTACCTTCTTCTAGTCCAAAGAGTGGGATTCAAAGAAATGCCAAATTTTCTACATTTAATAAAAACTCTTCTCAAATGATCTAGATGTTCATTGTATGTTTTGGATAATATTGTTATATCATCTAGATAAATGACTAAAAACTTATGAATCTCGTCGGCATAGATTATATCCATAGCTCTTTGAAAGGTAGTTCTTACATTAATTAGTCCAAAAGGCATTTTCAAATTCATGAAAGTACCGCAGGGAATGGTAAATGCAGTCTTTACTTGATCCTTTGGTTGAACTAAGATTTGGTTGTATCCAGAAAGCCCATCAAGTAATGAGATTCTAGATGATCCTACCACCCTCTGTAAAATAGGGTCCATTTTGGGGAGAGGATAGTTATCTTTTAGTGACACTTTGTTTAAGTTTCGGAAATCAACACAGAGTTTGACTTCCCCTATCTTTTTCCTAGTGGGAACTAAGTTTCCTAGCTATGATTTGTGCCTCGTACATCCTTTTTACTTCTTTTTCAATCAATGGCATAAGAACTGGATTAATCCTCCTAAGATTTTGTTTAGAGGGTTTATTATCTTCTTTGATGGGTATTTTATGTTGAATAATGTTGGTTTCATAAGATTTGAGGTCTTCATAACTCCACGCAAAGACATATTGAAATTCTTTAAATAAACTTATGTATTTCAGCTTTTCAGCTGGAGGTAATGCTTTGGATAAATTAATAAGCTTAGGTTTTTCTTCTATTCATATATTACATTCTTCTATGTTTGATCTTAAAGGCTCCATTTTTTGTTTTCTAGCTACATCATTTGAGTCAAACAAATCTTCTAATGGGGCTAATCCCTTAGGAAAAAAGTTAATTTTAAGGTTTAAAATCTCATAATCATCATTGACTATTTCTTCTATTTCTACCTTTTCCAAGTTATCTATTTCTACTTTAGTGAATTTAGTGTGTTTATTTACATCTACAACATTTATATCTATCTCACTATTTATGAGGTCATTTACTATACAATCAGTATCTATGTTATAGTTTTGGAATTCTCCCTCAACATTCATAAAATTATAGATTTGAGAATCTTGTGAAAAAATATGCCAATATTTCAGATTATCGGGTATAACAAGCCTGTGTCTTACCTCTACAGTGTACTGGTGATTGGGTTGAAAAGATAATCTGCAAGTGCTAGCAAAAGTAGCAAAACGGTGAGCTTGCATGCTCTATTTCCTAGCAATGATAGCAAAAACAATTGCAAAAAGTTCTTTAATCAGATCTAGAACAGTTTCTCTGTATTGGCCAAGTCTAGGATTATTTATAGAATACTCTCCTTTAATTTTTTTTATGATCAATTCTGAGTCTCCCATGATAGAAACTCTCTTGGCTCCAAGGTTTCTTACAATTTGAAATCCTAAGATTAAAGCTTCATACTCTACCATGTTATTTGTGCATTTAAAGTTTAATCTAAAGGCATGACCTTCAGAATGATTATTTTCCATGTTATGAATCCAAACTCATGCACCTGCTCCTAAACTATTCACTGAACCATCAAAATCTAGGTGCCACCTAGATTCATGAAATATATTATCATTGTCAAGTTCTTTATGTTTTTGCTCTAAAGTTGTGATTTCGTCTTTGCCATTGTTTGAATTATACAAGATAAATGAGTCTAGATCAAAATGCATGGAATAAAGACGGTAATTTTGTGGTCTTTCTGAACTACTTACCATGTATTTCATCAAGGTTTCTCTGTAAAGATTTCTTTTTTGTCTAAATACAGAAATGGTAGCATATGACATGTCTAATTGCAGAGATCCTTGTAATTTTTCTCCCCATGAACGAGATAACAACATACCATATTTAGGTGGAATATCAGAAACTACTATGTTCATAACAATACCTTTAGATGGCCATTGGACCAGAGTTACACACAGATCTTTTATCAAGCCTATGCATTTGACTTGACTAGAATCAAAGGAAAATAGGTCCTTGTAGTGTCTAGTGATGTCTAAGTTTAATCTTTCCATGACTCCTTTAGGCATTAGGTTATGAGATACTCTTGAATCTAACATAGCATTATGCAAGATTTTATCATGAACATTTAAGCTAATGTAGAATGGTGGAATACCCTCTTGTTGATGTTTGTCATTCACTTCTAGACCAAATAATAACTTAGGTTGATCATCATTAAGGTTTACAACATCTTCGCCTTCACCTATGTCAAGTGTTTCAGTAATTTGTGCTTTGTATGATTCATTTTTTACCAACTCAGTTAAAGGAACTGGTATTTTCAATTTGGCTATCTCAATTTTGATATTGAATGGCATTTGAGTTTTGCCTAGTTGAATGGTTTCATCTTTAGCAATTTGGGTTTGTGTGTTTTTGTCTTCTTTACCAACACTTGGTAATTCAGTTTGTGTATCAACAGTTTTGCTTTCAATTTTCTTGTTTGGAATAGTTTGAGTAGCAGTTGAAGATTGAGTTTCAGTTGAAGTTATGTCTACAATTTTTGGGTTGGAAGCCTCTTAAGTTCCTCTAGGTAGAATTTGTAGAACTTTGGTCACAGAAGCTTCTGCTATTTTCTTAGTTTGGGTTGGCACTGATTTCTTAGTAGTAACTTATGTGTTATTTTTGCTTCTAAGGCTATATTGTTTGTGAACTTCATAGATAGCAGATTCATAGCCTTGTTTTTAGTCAAAGGACTCTCCAGATTCTAATTGTAATTGTTGTAACATGTACAATTCCTGTTCTTCCTGGGTAAGAAAAATGGCATCTTCATTGTTTACTCCCATCAAGTTTATCTGGGTCTCTTGGTCTTCTTCAAGCTGGTGTGAACCTTCAGCATAATTTTCTTGGAAAGGTGGCCTAATTTGTTGATCAGATGTACCTTCTTTTGATTTTCTAGTATTAGGATTTTTCCTAAAGTTAGGGTTTTGATTTGAAGTGCTTGTTGATTTTCCCACTGAGGCTTTCTTTCCATATTCTCTAATCTATCCATTAACTTTTCTAAACTTTTAGCCAAACTATCTATCTTAACATCTGAAGTGGGTGATTCTTCCTTAATGGTAACTCTCCTCTCATTCCGCATTCTACCTCTTTTAGCCAACAAGTTAGCTTCTACACTAACTACATCACTCTGCATATGTTCTAAAGTTGGAGGGTTTCTTTCTCTCAATTGGTAAGATATATTAGTGTCAAACCATCATGAAATTTGATTAGTGCCAAGTCTGGTGGAGATTTGATATTTGCAGGGAATTCATTATAAATATTGTTAAACCTAGTACAATAGTCCTAAACATATTCATTAGGAGCTCTTCTAATGTTTTCATATTCAGACAATATTTGTAAAGGATTTTTCCTTCTTTCCCATCTATTGATAAACAATCTATGGAAAACAGTTAAATCAGAAATATGACCATCAGGTAAAGCTTTAAACCATTTCTTGACATCTCTTGCTAGTTTTTGTGAGAATCATCTCATCTATACATCTTCTTCATCAATTTCGGTAATTCAAAATAATCATTCATTTTATTTACATGTTGTTGTGTAGTATATTGACCAGTACCATCAAACTGAAATATTTTACTCTAGTAGTCTTGGGGCATGGCATGTACTTGAGCTGGTAAGACCAAAGAAACATATCTGGCAGCCATGCTTAATATTCTAGCTTGGCTAGGAGGTAAAGTGGTAGTGCTTGAAGATGAACTTGAAGTGCTTGCAGATGAGCTTGAAGTGCTAGAAAATGTAGCAGAAGTGCTAGAATATGAACTTGAAATATTTGGAGATGGAAATAAAACTCGGGGCTGAAGAGGAAGCTTGGGGATGAATGATTCTGTGGAATGAAGTGTAGTGGAAATAATAGATGAGGTGGTACTAAATAAAGATGAATTTACAAACTTTGAAGGAATGGTAGAAGGCCTAGGAGTAGCAGCAATTAGGCAGCTAATTCAACTAACTATTGAAAATAGGCTTCGTCTATGTGCCTTATCAAAGTTGAGGTTAAAGCATCAAGTTTGTCAAAAGTTTCTAGAACATGTTGATCTAAATCAGGATGTATAGTATTCTTATTTGATTCAATAAATTGAATAAAAGTAGGGTCTATTACAGTATCTTGGACTGAAATTTCAAATTTGGTACAAAACAAAGAATGCTCAAATGATAAATCAAATTGAAAATACTCTAGGTTTGATAACTCCTTTAGGAAGTGAATTTTCTTTGATTAGTTAACTAGTGCTTTCTTGACTTACTACTTTATTTTTCTTTCTTAGTATTCTATCAGGATTATCAACAATTATAGCAGGGTTTGGATCTAGATGTGCCCTGGTATAGTATGTTCTTTTGGAAGCCCGAATTTTAAATTTTTTATTTTTTAATGAAACTTTTTGACAACCCTAAAATGGCCTTAAGGTGAAAAGATGAGATTTAGTATTTCCTTTAAGGTTTATTAAACTAAGGACTGATTCCCTAGTATGGTTGCCACTATGTTATGACTCCAAAATTTCCCTAGGTTTGTTATGTTGTGTTTAAAGAAATAATACAAGTAACCACAAACCTACTTTTGAGATCAGGATCTAGCCTTCCTAACACTCAGAGAGGGCTCTCTCTTAATGATTTAACTTTGTTGAGTTAATTTATTTTAGTCTAGTTACATAAGCTTGATTTGGTTTTTATTTGATTAGTTGGTGGAATTACTAACTTAGATGGATAGAAGATTTTCTATTTTCCATTGGGCTATGGTGTCAATGTGTCAAGAAAACAGGACTAAATCAAGTTCTAAAGGAAGTGTCCATAGGGCAAGGTAGCTGAGCGAATTCAGATCTTTTAGGCTAAAGGGTGAAATGGTTTTCAATCGGGATCAAGGAGCAGTTAAGGATTCCTCAAACCGGATAATGAGGGAAATGAAAGAGGTCAATCGAAACTAGGGAGCAATGAAGAATTACCTGCTCTAGATATCAGAAGAAAACATCAAAATCAATAATTGTTCAAGACAGAGTGTACTTAAAAAAATTATATAATAATACTCCAATTATTACATCCAAATTTGGAAAACATACAAGTTTATGGAATACTTAAGAAAAATAACAATTTGAACAATTGAAAGATACTTCACTGAAGTTGCCCAACACATGAATCCTGTAATACAATGCCTTTATTACTTGTCCAATCTGTTGACTTGAAAATGGTACAATAAACCCTCAGATTGTAGATGAGTTCCACTATAGAAATGTTAAGAAATCCACACTCAATACTTCGAATTGTGAAGTATTTATACAAAAACTGTTACAAAATATCCTAAAACTGGTTTAGGAATTATTCAAGGAAAATGAAATATCTTCATGCAAGAAGATAGAGACAGCTATCTAACTAATGCAAGTTTTCCTTGTTTATTTGGCTTTGTTGTTTTCTTTCACTGATATTTTTCTCCTTTATCTCTTTTATTGTTTTGCTTTATGTTGGTTGTCTGTTGCATAGTAGATCCCCCCACAGCAGGGTTTTGGGGCCTAAAGCCTGAGTTTTGGTCAATGTAATGTAAAGACCCCATGAAATGCGAATGTGGAGTGCAAGAGTCTAGGATGAGTCATAGGGTTGTCTGCCCTAAAATAATGTAAAGTTGTGTCGGCCCACCCATGGTCCGCAGACCATGGAATTGTATAAATAGAGCGAGGCTCTAAGTGTAAAGATAGTTTTTGGGAGAAAAAGGAATAGATAGATGTGAAGGCATGGTTAGAAGATAGAAGTGGATCTGAAGTGTATTGGGTCATAGTAGGAGGTAGAGGCTCTACAGCTAAGTGCACAGAGGCCTAGTAGAGTCCGTAACTGAGTGCGCAAACTGCTGCGCACTCAGGAGTCGGGTTTGTATTGAACTGAACTTGAAAAGGATTATTAATAAAGCTAAGTTGATTCGGCATATTGTGCATCTATTTCATAGATCTATATTTTGATGTTATGCATTAATGGTATTTGTTTATTTATATTCGCGCACTTGTATGAAGGCTTATGTATGAAAACCTTCTAAGTAATTAGCAAACAAAACCTAATTAAGGGAGACTTGGGTAATTAACACTGGTCACACTGCGGCTAGAGCTACGTGAAGATAGTACCACAGGATGCAAGGAACTCACTGGTGCGCATAACCTAGTAAGCACGAAGGTTGAATCACGTACCTATTGCCCCATATCAGACATCCTCAGGGTGTGGAAACCTAGTTCCAGCACCCTCCCATACTACTTCGGGTGAGACCTTAGTCTGCGCTCCACGGACTGTTGCTGAAAGGGTCAATAGTATTGATATTTTCTTGGATATATCACTTATGAACCTAGGTTAGGCCCCACTAAGCCAACAAATAGTTCCATTGTCGGGGCTGGGATCTGCCTAAGGGATGTCTGATGTCATGCCACTAGAACCCAATAAAGAAGGAAATTGAAGACTAGTTGGACAAGAAGATTCACGGGTTCGCGACACACAAAAATAAAACTCCGCAAGTATCTAAGAAAAGGTGGTTGGATTGCTACGTGTATACAAAAACCCACGATATTTCCTTTGCATCTTTTCTTACTGAACTGTATGAGTGGATCGTGAGGTTAGCTGACAGCCAGGGAAGGTGTAGGCTCGACCAACCGATAGTGTGGACTCCGAAATTAGTGCATAGACTAGAGGCATTAGAAGATAAGATCGCGTGAGCTGTGGACCATTGGCTCCACCGGATAATAGGGGGATTCATCACTGAGTTCGCAGTAGACACAACCACGAGCTACAGCGAAGCAGAATGACGTTTTCTCAAGGGGCCGCGAGGTAAGTATATTAAATCTTTGAATACCTAGATTAAGATGTTGTTATGTGAAAATAGGGTTGTGCGAATACGTTAATGTTTGGGATGACGCGGAGTGAAAGATATAAAAAGGTAGCGGGGAATTAGAAAACAATCCCTTAATTTCACCTTCGTGAGAGAGTGAGGAAGAGCTCGCTCGGGTCTCTCCAAGAAGTGCAGTCAATTTGATAAGGCAGCGCATGCCGCAGTTACCACCTCCACCCATGCCAACACCCGCTTCACCTCCCTCACCTCCATCTCCACCCACTCCACCTCCACCACCCCCATAGTTCAGCATGGTGAGCGTGATCAAACTACCCGTATTCAAAGGTGTAGGGAATGAAGATCCGGACTAGTTCTGTTTTGTGGTAAGAGTAGTGTGGGAAGCACAAGGGGTCACGGATGACAACATTAAGAAGGATACATTGGTGAGCATGCTGCAAGATCGCACATTTACATGGTATATCAAGCACTCTAACGACCACCTGAACGCAAGAATAGCGGAAATCCAGATCGCTCTAAACAGGGAATTCAGTAGGCCAAAGTCAGAAACACAATCAATCATCGAGTTTAAAGAGATCGCGATGCTTCTAGGCGAGAACCCCCTGGCATTTGGACCAAAGACTGAAGAGTATAATCTGCGAGGCCAATATGGCACTAACAGATGCACAGCATCGCGCATGGTTCGTGGCATCTCTGACATCGCACTTGAGGACGACTCTATCACAACAAAAACTTTCCACCCAGGCCGAAGCATTGAAAATGGCGATGAGGTTGCATGAGACCCCAATACAAGACCCTAGGTTGGGAGTTCAACAAATCCATGCGCAGCTATAGAATCTATGCCTAGAAATGCAAAGTTTGAAGCAGGATAAGGCACCACAACCAAAGGCGCGTGAGGAGGTATGGTGCATAAAATGCAAAGGCCAGGGCCATGAAAAGGATCATTGTCTAGTATTCACAAACTAGTTGGCAGGAGGCGGGCCAATACCGTTGAGACCAGAGGCACAGGCAGGGCCAAGTGCGACACCCGTGTTATGGTGTGTGATCTGCCAGATAGGAGGAAAACACAAGACAGATAATTTTCATTTGTTGTAGAAGTATACATAGAATCCCCAGTAGTTGTTTTGTAATTTTCATAGGTCGATAGGCCACGACGAGTGCACTTGTCGCAGCTACAAGATAATGATGGATCGGACCCCAGCCTATAAGATGCAAATAGAAACACGAGCCCTCGACCTAGCTGTGGGGATAGCGTGCGCTAGATTTCAGGGGCGAGGTCGAGGAAAGGGAGGAATGGGACCAGGAAGGGGTCGCGGATAGTTAATTTGTTACAATTGCGGAGGACCAGGGCACTATTCCCGTGATCGCACCAACTCGACAAGGATATCCTATTTGTATTATACTCAATTTGATCATGAAACAATAGATTGTCCTACGTTGATCACACAGATGTGTGAAAAAGGGGTATTCTAGCCTCCTCCGACTCAGAATATAGAAATTATGAGGTCTGAACCATGCGAAGAAGACACGAATATAAACATGATGCTTAGAAGCGATGCAACCATGGGAGAGGATAAGGGGAAGTAGCCAAAGGAAGATACATGGGTTTGCAAGGCTACTGCAAAGGAACCTGAGTTTGACATAGAGTGCATGAAGGAGATGTTCATGGAAGCTAAGAAGAGCTTTTCGAAGGCCTCCACTTCAGGTAGTAAGTATCAACCAAAGCCATGAATGGATCCTTCAGTGCCTACTACCTTTCTGGAGACATGCATGAAACTGTTGTGCAATAACAAGGCAGTTAAGGGACTACAGGAGCTGATCACCAAGTGTGCAGGGTCAAGAGAACCACGCCTAGTCCAGAAATTAGGGAAGCATGCATTGTGCACCAGGAGGGAAATGAGATTGACGGTGTAGATTGATGAGTATGAAATGGATCAGGTCATCCTAGATGTGGGGTCGGACGTGAATGTGTTACCGAAGCAAACATGGGAACGCATGGGTAGGTCTGTAGTACAGTGGTCTCCTATTCAATTACGAATGGTGAACCTTTTCCCATGGGGAGGTTGCAAGGCATAATAGTTGATATCGAAGGTGCGAGCACACAGACAAACTTTGAGGTGATAGAGATCGCTGATGACAGCAATCCCTATCCCACATTGTTAGGAATAGATTGGGCCACTGATATGAATGGAGTTATCAACCTGAAGAAGCGGAAGATGATATTCGAAAAAAATCACTACGCGTAGTAGTCCCGCTAGACCCAACCGAAGGAGCACGCTACATTAAATCAGTGTGCGATGATGAAAGCAACAATGAGCTGGATTGTATTTACAAGATAACTGCGTGAAACCAAGATTGGTTAAATCCGAATACAGATGGGAGAATCTCGTGGGAGCATGAAAGCTCCTGCACTTTGGATTCAGATGAAGAAATAGAACAATGGTAGAATCAGTTGCACGAAGTAACAATGCTGAATTGCAACATGTTGATTAGATCACTGCACTGTGTGACAACAAAGGAAAGGGAACTACCGACATATGATGGAGTGACAGTGGTGGATGAATTTCTGGACAAATTTGAAAGCACAGTACCGGAACAGCAATGGTTCAATGCACTGAAATGGGCACTATGTGCAACACCCGCACGATGGTGGAGTATATGTCAAAGCAAGTTTGAGGACTAGCGCAGATGTAGAAGGGAGATGTGCTTGCATTTTAGAAGACCCTAGCTTTGACCAAGAGTCGGGAAGCCAGGACAGAGTAGCTTGCGCACTCACCTGTGTCGATGGGTATAGACATGTGTTGTGCAGTCCACACGAACATACCCCAAACTAGGGATCGAAAATAAAAACAGAATGCAACAGCAGGAAAAGCGACGTGCACCACAAACGTTCCATGCAGGAGCATTCAAGAAGGTATGCGGAATCCTGAACAGGGTTCATGAGGTGAGAAACTGATTGGGACCTGCGTGTACCAGCAGTTGGATGGGCCTATAGGGCCATGTGCAAAGACTTGAGCACAGAAAGGATTCCAACGCTGAAGAGCAGAGACGAGACCATAAGAGCAAAGAGGAATCCTAATGCAACAACTCCTACAGTTGGGATAGTATGCGAGGAACCGAATGAAGGAATTATGCAGTTATGGGAAGCCATTCAGCAAGGGAAGATTAAACTTCACGAGCTCGAAGAAGATCGGGTACAGATGAGGAAGAAAAGTAGGTTAATGGATGAAGAAATCAACAAACTAGAAACCGAAATCGCGTAAGATAAACTAAGAATGACAGGAAAAGATATGAGTGGGGATACTACTGCATTAGAATATTTCCGCCAAGAATTTGTGGCTCTGCTACCATGGCTATGACCACACCTTACCAGAAAAAGTAACCGGGGGAGCGCACTACATAAGGAAGAACGCGCGGCACTGACTGTCGTGGGGGAAATTGAGGAGTGCCCGCGGACTAGGTTGGAAACTAAATTGAAGCCTCGCACAGGTAGTGCAACCACCTAACTATCCGTAGGGAGTACAGTCTTAGCGCACCAAGCAGTTGAAAGAGAGCACAAGACTATAAAATAGTTTGTAGGGGAGCTGCACGATAAGAGGGTTGCACGCAGGGTCAGTATGTCACAGGAGTTGTGCCTGCACATAGGGGGCTGTGTTGCTACACGGGCAGGCTAGGAGGTGACCATTGGTGTCACTGTTCATGACAAGAGGTCCAATTTAAGGAAAAAGGAGCGGGTAGCAGGCAATTAAGACACAAATTAAGAGCTAGATTTGGGACGATCTGCCGCCAAGAATGTATTAATGACTCAGAAGTGGGAGGAAGGGTTGAATTCAAGTTCAAAAGATGCTATAAAACCCCCAGGGCTAGCCACAAGGCAACACTTGGTCTTTTGAGAATTGAGCAAGTATAGAGCATTGAGCACCATGTACTCTTACCACCTTCAAGGGTAGACATGATGACGGCTGCTAGAATAAGAGTGTGATTCGTCGAAGTTACCACAAAGCCCTATATAGCCCATGAGGAGCTTGGAGAGGCAGCAGCTGCGCCAAAATTTCCAAAATCAACACGAATGTCTCAGCCATAGGAAGATAAGCAAACAATGGAGCTAGTTCGTGTATCCCCAAGAAACCCATGGTTTGGAAAATCATTAATGACATAGAAAGGAAAAGTTGTCACCATTGAAACAAATGAGGAGGAGGAAGACTTGCAAGCTCTGATCGCTCAAATTGAGGTGCAAGACGAAGAGGCGGAGGATGTCTCCCAAATGTCTTCTGCGACAAAGTTACCTCCATATGTCCCCTTGACAAAGGGGAAAGCCAAGATACCAAAGGACCTGGAGGCCACAAAGAGTATGCTCCAGACCCCGCTCCTCCCCGATGATATAAGGTTTGAAGGTCCACTATTGGGATGGGTACCTACCATGAAGTTCGAGGATTGGGACCTCGCAGACAGCGAGAAGTTCCCATAGTTGGTCACAGAGAAGTTAACGAAGCAGAAATGGTTGCACAGTGTGGAGAAGGCTGCGTTACTCCATCTATGATGGATACCCACTACCACCGCACGCCCATCACCATTTTTGTCATCAGGCAGTTGTTGTGCCTGGTGCAGGATGGGTATCTTTGGCTGGAGGAGCCTATTCCCATCACGGCCAACCTAATTCACTAAATTTGACGACTTCGAGTGAAAGGACACGACCCTGTGGCCATGCAAGGAAAAACCAGCGGCTTGGACCTCACAAAAGCCATGAAGGCCAAGTATAAACTAAAAAGGAGAAAGCGGGGGTACGCAATAGCCAACATTAAAGACAAAGGGGTGTGCATAGCCACCTAGCTACTCGCTAGCAAGCTAATGAGGAAATTTCGTACCGACAAAGTACTAGCATCTTTGATTACGTTGGCAGAGCAGTGCACAGAGGGGGTTCAGTTCAACTGGGCACAGTTCCTCTACGATGAGTTTTTGATGAACTGTAGGGAGGCCCAGGAGCAGGGTAAGACCTTCCACTGCGTGTGGTTGCTCTTATCCATCCTGTTGGTTGTTGGGGAGCTGTCAGAGGACAGCCAGTTTCCCACTATTGAGGATGATCTGCCCAAAGCTACGAGGTACACCTTGCTCTGGGCTACAAAAGACGTGAAGAGGATTCATGAGATAAAGGTGTTCTGGGTGTTCGTGGAGGCAAGCATCCAAACGTGGGTCAACTAAAGGCCATGCTTATCCCCTACGGTTCATAACAGCTTCCAGCGCACAGAAGAATTCAAGGTGGATATGCATAACCTGTATATCCAAGTGTGCAAGGATCCAGCACAAAAATGGGTAAAGGTTCCATTCATTGCAACGGATGATGCGATCTTCGCAATAATGGAGTCATGGTCTCTGAATTGGCACACCTTGAACTTGGCAAAAATGGAGAAGGCCGCAGCCGAGCAAAGAAAGAAGGACACGAAGCTACGCATCGCACAACTAGCTGAAAAGAGGTGCTAGGATCAAGAAGCATCCACATAGCAGAAGGCAGCTGATGCAGTGGTGCAGATCGCCGAAACCACAACAGCACCAACTAGAGAGGCCAAGGAGGGCCAGGAGATGTCCATAGGGTAGCAGACCGGGGAAGTGGATAGGGCAAAGGACCACACGGACCCTGATTCCACATCAACCCAACTCAACTGGCCATGCGGCCCTAAGAAAACACCTCCCAGGAAGAAGGTAAAAGCCACAAAGACGTCTGGCAACCCGATCACGCTCATAGAAGGTGATCTGTTTGACATCGAAACGATTCGTGAGGTCGCAAAGGACGCGCTCCAGGAACTAAGGATGGAGTAGACCACTATCTTGGGGGTGCTTAGCACACAACTACAAGGATTATAGGTACAGCCCCCCCTAATAGGTACAATGGCCCAGTATGTCGCAGCAGGAACCACCGAGGCCAAACAGACGTTATGCGCCTGTATGGCCAACACCTTCATGTTGCCTGAAGGTGTGCTAGCAACAACAAGCAAGGGTGACCGGGCTACGATGAGCAGCATGAAAGGCATCAACTTGAACTTGGCCACCCTGTTGTGTGAAATTCTATACTAGCTGCAGGATGGGTTCATCGCAGAGCTTCGCGCCTAGGAAGGTCGAGCGATCCAGGTCCTGTATGAGCAGAAAATCAACATGGACCAGCTCAAAATCCAGCAGGATGAGTTGGCTGCGTAGGCTCGTGGAGTGGAGCAGGTCGTAGAGGATGCATGCAAGAGTGTTCTAGAGTTGGTTGTATCAGTGGAGCTACCAGCTACAAATCAGGTCCATAGGTTGGCGGCCGGAGTCCGCGAGGCCCGGGAGGAAACAGCAAATGTTCAGTTGGAGCTGAACCTACAGATTGTCAAGCTGCGATTGAAGATGTAGCCCTCCATGCCCCCAGAAGTCAGAGAGAAACGCGCCCATGCTATCCATATGGGGTTGGAACAAATTGGCCAGGCAACATAGGGTTGCACCGAGATGTTGGAGCAAGCACTAACCATACTTACGCACCTATAGGAAGACCCGAATCTACAACGCCTAGAGACAGAGGCGCGCGAGTTGCAACAAGAGTACGACAGTGTCTAGGGCACCATGCAGACGGTTGTCCTTACTCAACGACTCACCAGACTACAGCAGGAAAGGGCACTGAAGGACCAATTAGATGTTGAGCGCTAAAAAGAAGTCGTGCTTAAAGCACGCATCCCATGGATTGACGAAGCTTTCACAATTACCACTACCATTGAAGGGAAGCTGGCACAGATGCAGGAACTCTATGTGGTAGGATAGGAATGTGACCCTTCTTACAAAAGTTCAGAGATACATGTTCAACAAGTACAACAGGCAGCGGAACAGTGTGCTATGGACACCCAAGCTACACGAGACCTACTAAATCGAATTCGCACAAAGATCGCCGCACTAGCAGAGTGACTCGGGACAAGGCACGATGATTGTGTTGGGGGCCTGTTGGGTAGCCGATCCCCCCATAGCAAGGTTTTGGGACCTAAAGCCCAAGTTTTGCTCAATGTAATGTAAAGACCCTGCGAAATGTGGGCGCGGAGCACGAGAGTCTAGGATGAGTCATAGGGTTGTCTGCCCTAAAATAATGTAATTTAATGTAAAGTTGTTTCAGCCTACCCATGGTCCGCAGACCATGGGACTATATAAATAGTGTGAGGCTCTAAGTGTAAAGATAGTTTTTGGGATAAAAAAGAATAGATAGATGCGAAGGCATGGTTAGAAGATAGAAGTGGATCTGAAGTGTATTGGGTCGTAATAGGAGGTAGAGGCTCTGCAGCTGAGTGCACAGAGGCCTAGTAGAGTTTGCAGCTGAGTGCATGAACCCCTGTAGCTAAGTGCGCAAGGCGGAGTCGGGTCTGTATTGAACTGAACTTGAAAGGATTATTAAAAAAGCTAAGTTGATTCGGCATATTGTGCATCTATTTCAAAGATCTATATTTTGATGTTATGCGTTAATGGTATCTGTTTATTTATATGTGTGCACTTGTATGAAGGCTTATGTATGAAAACCTTCTAAGTAATTAACGAACAGAACCTAATTAAGGGAGACTTGGGTAATTAACACTGGTCGTACTATGGCTAGAGCCACGTGAAGACAGTACCACAGGATGCAAGGAGCTCACTGGTGTGCGTAACCTAGTAAGCGTGAAGGTTGAATTGCATACCTATCACCCCATACCAGACATCCCCAGGGTGCAGAAACCTAATTCCATCACCCTCCCATACTACTTCAAGTGAGACCTCAGTCTACGGACTGTTGCTGAAAAAGGCCAATAGTACTGGAATTTGCTTGGCTAAATCACTTTTGAACCTGGGTCAGGCCCCACTAAGCCAACACTATCCCTTTACTCTACCTTTGACTTTTAAATTCTATCTTTCATCTGATACTCTTTAACTTAACTAATTTGTTACTCTTTACTGTTTTACCTTGACTGCTCTTGACTACTCTATTTTCACTATTTTACCTTTCATTTTCATAGTAAATCATTCAACTTTTCCCAAGATTCTGCATCTGGTAATTTAATCTTTAACATTCTTCTTAAGATTTCATTAGCCTCTATTTATTTTGCACATCCAAGTTTGTTGATAAAGAGATATTTTACCTTGTGCTGGAGGTAAAAGAGATTCTCAAAAGTTTGATAAAGCACTTTTCCTATTGGAATTCCTTTCATGGCTAAATTGTTTACTTGTTCCTTTGCCACTTCTTTGATTTTCTTATCATAGTCTTCATGCCTCATCAACCTATCATTAATGACCAATGGATTAGGAAAACCTTTCTGCCTCAAAACATCAAATTTGACCATGAACCTAGCTATTGCTAGCTCTATTGTTTGGCATTTCTCTTCAAGTTGTACCATCAAGTTCCTCTTAGAAATTACCTTTTTTACTTCTATAATTGTTTCGGTCCTATCACTTATGTGAATCTCTTCCAATTCCTGTTTGGTTTTGGAATTAAGAAACTTAATGATTTCATTGGCCTCCTCTGGCTTGTTACCAAGTTCTTCCTTAACTTTTTGAATTGCTTTAGTTGCTTCCTTGATTAAATCCTTCTGCTCAAAGATGACTTGGATGGATGGCCAAATATCATTAACAAAGTTAATGATATTGGCCCACAACTACTGCTTTGCTTGGGCAAGTGGTTCTTTCAATGTCAATTCTTTCTCTAACTTTTGTATTCTCTCAGTCAATATGTTTGACTTTTGCGTTTCATTTTTATACATGATTTGTGCCAACTTATTTTCATCTTCTAGACTTTTTATTTGATCTTTAAATCTATTTATTTCATTTGTTTGGATGGACATATCCTGCATAGCTTTGATTAATTTACCTGCTTCACCACTAGGATGAGCTACAGCTAAAGATGATTATGTGACTGATGTAGTTGCTAATGTAGTGGGAAGTGTTGTAGCTATTGGAACTATTGTGGCCACTGAAGCTACTAAAGTAGAAGGAATTTCTAAAGTAGAGGGAATTTTTGTAGTAACTGTAGGAATAGCAGTGACAGGAATTGATTCCATGCTCGCCTTTTTCTCCTGCACTAACTTATCCATCTCATTTTCCATTTCTGTTATTTGAGTAGTTAAATAAAGAATGAAATTCATCATCTCATCTTTTTTATTTTGGTTCTCTAGAACTTCCTTGGTCTGTGGATGTTCAATAGGAGGCAATTTTATCTGCTTCTTCAATGCATCAATGTCTGCATTCTTTTTCTTAATGAGTTTTGCTGCACCTTTGACATTCTTTGGATCATATCCCACTTCAATAACCAAATCTTCAAGGGATTTAATTCTGTTATCTTTAGCTTGTGAGGATTCCTTCTCTAGTTTTAACTATGCTTTGATATTCTCTAGAGAGTTTTGTAGTTTTTGTACACTCATAGCTTTGTTGGTCATAATTGAGTATAGCATTTCTCCCGCTTGCTTATGAAACTCTATTTGGTCTATAGGATGAACATCTTTGGTAGGAATCTCATAATCTTTCTTTTTGTAATCTTTTGATGACTTAGGATGTTGTACTGTGGGCTGAAAAAAGGTCATCTTCTTTTTTCATGTCTTATAATCAAATGCAGAAAGTAATATCTTGGCTGTCAGGAGTCTACTTCAAGTACTGTGAATATATTTCAGCTTTTATTTCTTCATTTTTGGCCTTAATATCTTTATATCTCTCCTTGATGTCTATTTATTTTTCCATTGGTTCACTTGATGAAAAGACTTAGACACTATGCTGCTTCTTGATGATTTGAACACTAGAAGTTGAAGGCTGATGAGTTTCCTTTGAAACTGAAGGAAGTGCATTTTCTTTAATTACAGTTTGTATCAATTATCTCAATTGTATCAATTACTTCTTCTTGCTCATTTACTAGATTCAGCTTTGTTCTTTTTCTATACATCATTTCAAATTTGTTATCTGTTGTATCTTTGTTTAAGCAAGAACCTTCTTCTCTAGTCCCTTTTTCATTTTTGTCCTATAGGGCTGGAGTATGTAGAATGGAACTAGTATCCATTTGATCCTCCATATCCAGCAAGGTGTTTTCCAACCACTCAGACTGGTTGGCATATCTTTCAATCTTTGGCCTAGATTCATGCATAAAAGGCCTCAATTTAAACTTGAGTCTCAATTTTTTTATGACACCCAAAGGATCATACTGCCATTTGAAACTATCACTGAACTTCATTTCTTGTAAACATATTTTTGCTTCCTCCCTAGACTCCCTATTATTACAGATAAAAGGACCAAGTTGGTTCTTGGTTTTAAACTGTGTTTTCTTCTTGGATGATAGAAAATTAACATCATCTGAATTTATGATCTGCCTGATATATTCTAGTGCAAATATCCTCATGGGGAGATATTAGGGAAGCTTATATGGAGTGAGTTGACATCCATACACCCTAATCTCATTGTAGTTCTGGTATAAATACTAATCTCCTATTCTAATGTGTTTTGACAACTGTAAAACTTTCTTTATTCATCACTGACCCTGGGTTGATTGTTACTGCTTAGCATGTTAACAACTGGGTGAACAAATGAATCAATGAAATCCTTGTAGCTAAAATCAATGGAATATTTTTGGATTAAGGGTTTCCAAAAGATAACAGATCTAGGATTGCCCTTAGTGTCCAGTCTTTGGATGTTAACTGTAAACCTTTCTAATTGGAAATATAGAAACATATGGAAAAAAACTGAAGGGTATTTGAATACTCTTTCATATGGAAATCTAATCACTTGATCAAGGATTCTGTCTGCTAAGAATTGGGAAAAATTGAAAATTGTAGCTCGAGGGTTTCCTGGGCAAAACACAGAAAGGAAACCAAGTGTTGGCTACGTGGGGCCTGACCCCGGTTCATCAGTGAGTTTAGCCAAGAAAATCCCAGTACTACTGGCCCTTTCAGAAACAGTCTGTGGAGCACAGACTGGGGTCTCACCCAAAGTAGTATGGGAGGGTGCTGGAACTAGGTTTCTGTACCCTAGGGATTTCTTGATGAAGATTCTAGAGGTTCGTGATCCTAACCTGCACTCTGCACTGCTCCGCGCATCTTTCTATCCTTTGCAACCCATGCGCACCTTTGTAAATACAGTATTATTTTAATCCAATCTTTATTGTGCTATTATATTAGTGCTTAACTTAGTTTTTGCGGGTCTAATATTCTTATTACTTATTCAACTTTCAGATAAGCGTGCGTACTCGACAACAATATAGATGCATAAAGATAACCAAAACATAGAAATACAGATCTACAAATAGACACACAATATTTTGAATCAATCTTATCTTTATTAATACTGAAGTTCAGTTACAAACCTAACTCCGCCCTGCACACTCAGCTGCAGGGGTCTGTGCACTCAGCTGTGGACTCCACTAGGCCTTTGCGCACTTAGTTGCAGAGCCTCTACCTACCACTACGACCCAATACACTTCAAATCCACTTCTATCCTCTAACCATGCCTTCACATCTATCTATTACTTTCCAAAAACTCAAAAATTATCTTTACACTTAGAGCCTAGCTCTATTTATA
The DNA here is from genome assembly GCA_000404065.3 of Pinus taeda. Lineage (NCBI taxonomy): Eukaryota > Viridiplantae > Streptophyta > Pinopsida > Pinales > Pinaceae > Pinus > Pinus taeda. The sequence goes on from APFE031570218.1 coordinate 255,709, forward strand.
CAATCCCATGGTCCGCGAACCATGGGTAGGCTGACACAAGTTTACATTAAATTACATTATTTTAGGGCGAACAACCCTATGACTCATCCTAGACTCTTGCGCTTCGCGCCCGCATTTCACAGGATCTTTACATTACATTGACACAACTCAGGCTTTAAGCCCCAAAAACATGTTATGGGGGGATCTGATGCCCAATAAGCCCCCAACACAATCATCATGACTCATTCCGAGTCACTCTACCGGTGCAACGATCTTGGCGCGAAGTCCATGCAGCAGGTCTCGCGCAGCTTGGGTGTCCGCAACACACTGTTCTGCTATCTGTTGTACTTGTTGTAGATGTATCTCTGAACTTTCGTGAGCAGGGTCACATTCCTATCCAACCGCATACAGTTCCTACATCTGTGCCAGCTTCCCTTCAATGGTAATTGTAATTGTGAATTCTTCATCGATACATGGTTAGATGCGTGCTTTAAGCAGGGCTTCCTTTTGGTGCACGGCACCTAATCGGTCCTTCAGTGCCCTTGCATGTTGTAGGCTAGAGAGTCGTTGAGTAAGGGAAACCATCTACACGATACCTTGAACATTGTCGTACTCCTACTACAACTCACGTGCCTCTATCTCTAGGAATTGTAGGTTCAGGTCTTCCTGCAGGTGCGTAAGTATGGTTAGTTCTTACTCCAACATCCCAGTGCACCCTTATGTCGCCTAGCCAATTTGTTCCAACCCCATCTGGATAGTGTGGGCACGGTACTCTCTGACTTTTGGGGGTGTGGAAGGTTGTGCCTTCAATCATAGCTCGGTGATTTTCAGGTTCAACTCCAACTAAACCTTGTCGTTTCCTCCCAGGCCTCGTGGACTCTGGCCACCAATATATGGACCTGCTCTACTGTTGGTAGCTCCGCTAGCACGGCCAACTCTGGAACACTCCTGCATGCATCCTCTACGGCCTGCTCTAGTCCACGAGCCTGTGCAATGAACTCATCCTGCTGGATGCTGAGCTGGTCCATGTTGATTTTCTGCTCATGTAGGAAATGGATCGCTTGGCCTTCTAGGGCACGGAACTCTGCAATGACCCCATCCTGTCGCTGGTACAGCACTTTGCATGGAAGGGCAGCCAAGTTCAATCTGACACCTTTCATGCTACTCATCGCAGCCCAGTCACCCTCACTTATTGTTGCTAGCGCACCTTCGAGCAAGATGAAGGTGTTGCCCATACGGGCACGCAGTGTCTGTTTGGCCTCAGTGGTTCCTACGGCAACGTACTAGGCCATTGTGTTGGTTTGGGGTGCTATACCTGTAAACCTTGTAGCTACATGTTGAGCACCCCCAACACAGTGTTCTGCTCCATCTGCAATTCCTCGAGTGTGTCCTTTGCGACCTCACAAATCGTTTCACTGATATCCAATTGATCACCTTCTGTGAGCGTGATTGGGTCGACAGACGTCTTCGTGGCTTTTCCCTTCTTTTGGGGAGCTGCTTTCTCAGGGCCACACGGCCGCTTGAGTTGGGTCGATGCGGAACCGGGGTCCACGCGTTCCCCTTCCCCAGTATGCTACCCTATGGACATCTCCTGGCCCTCCTCGGGCTCTCTAGTTGGCGCAGTTGTGGTCTCTGCCGTATGCGTTGCTACTGTTGCGTCAATTGCCTTCTGTTGTGTGGCTACTTCTTGTTCATGTGCCTCCTCTCAGCCAGCTGCTTAATGTGCAGCTTAGTGTCCTTCTTTCATTGCTACACTGCAACCTTCTCCATTTCTGCCAAGTCTGGGGTGCGCCACACGGAGGCCATGACTCCATTACTATGAAGATCGCATCATCTGTTGCGATGAAGGGAAGCTTCACCCATTTTTGTGTTGGATCCTTGCGCGCCCGAATATACAGGTTATGCATATCTGCCTTGAATTTTGTTGCTCTTTCCAAGCTATTATGAACTGGAGGGGACAAGTGTGGCCTGCAGTTGGTCCATGTTTGGATGCTCACCTCCACCAACACCCAGAACACCTTTATCTCGCAAATCCTGTTCAGGTCTTTTGTAGCCCAGAGTGAGGTGTACCTCACGGCTTCAGGAAGGTCACCCCTAGCAGTGGGAAACTGCCTATCCTCTGATAACTCCCTTGTAACCAACAGGATGGATAAGAGCAACCACACATAGTGGAAGGTCTTACCCTGCTCCTGGGCCTTCGTGCAGTTCGTCAAAAATTTTTCGCAAAGGAAATGTGCCCAGTTGAACTAGACCCCCTCTGCACATTGCTTTGCCAACACAATCACAGATGCTGATACTTCGTCAGCACGGAATTTCCTCATTAGCTTGCCAGCCAGCAGATGGGTGGCTACGCACACCCCTTGGTCCTTAATGCTTTCTATTACGTACCCCCACTTTCTCTTTTCTAGTTTATACTCGGCCTTCATAGCTTCTGCGAGGGCCAAGTCGCTGCTTTTTCCTGCTATGGCCACAGGGTCATTTCCATTGATTGGGCGTCGAGAAATTCGATGAATTAGATCAGCCATGATGGGAATCATCTCTTCAAGCCAAAGATACACATCATTCACTAGGCATAGCAGGTGCCTGATGAGAAAAATGGTGATGGTCGTGCAGTGGTAGTGGGGTATCCATTGCAGATGGAGTAACCCAACCCTCTCCACATCGCGCAACCATTTATGCTTTAGTAACCTCTTCGCGTCCAACTATCGGAACTTCTCGCTATCCATGAGGTCCCAATCTTCAAACTTCTTAGTAGGTACTTGTCCCAATGACAGACCTTCAAACCTTATATCATCAGGGAGGAGCAAGGTCTAGAGCACACTCCTCGTGGCCTCCAGGTCTTTTGGTATCTTGGCTTTCCCCTTCCATGGGGGGATGTAAGGGGGTAACTTTATCACAAAAGCTATTTGGGAGACATCCTTTGCCTCTTCGTCTTGTGCCTCAATTTGGGTGATCAGAACTTGCAAGCCTTCCTCCTCCTCCTCTGTTTCAACGGTGACAACTTTTCCCTTCTCTAACATTGACAATTTGCCAAACTGTGGGTTTCTTGGTGATACATGGACTGGCCCCATCGTTTGCTTATCTTTCTGTGATCACGGCATGCATGGTGATTTTAGAACTTCTGGCATAGCTACCACCTCTCCAAGCTTCTCATGGGCCATATGGGGCTCCGGGGTAACTTCGACGAATCGTACCCTTGTTCTCACAGTCATCATCGTGTCTACACTTGAGGGTGGTAAGAGTACGTGGCGCTCAATGCTCTATACTTGCTCAATTCTCAAACAACCAAGTGTTCCCTTGTGGCTAGCCCTGGTGGTTTTATAGCATCTTTTGAATTTGAATTGGACCCTTCCCCTCACTTCTGAGTCATTAATGCCTTCTTGGCAGCAGATCATCCCCAATCTAGCTCTTAATTCATGTCTTAATTGCCCACCGCCCACTCCCTTTTGCCTTGAATTGGACCTCTTGTCATGAATAGTGACACCAATAGTCACTTCCCAGCCTACCCATGCAGCAGCACAGCCCCCTATGCACGACCATGACCCTTGTGACACACTGATCCTGTGCGCAACCTCCTTATTGCGCAGCTCCCATACAGACTCTTTTCTACTCCCGTGCTCTCTTTCAACTGCTTAGAGCGTTGAGACTGTGTTTTCTACAGATAGTTAGGTGGTCGCACCACTTGTGCGAGGCTTCAATTTACCTTCCAGCCCGGTCTGCGGGTACCCCTCAATTACCCTTGCATCAGTCATGGCTTTGTGTTCTTCCTTATATGGTGTGCTCCCCCAGTTACTTTATCTAATCAGGTGTAGTCATAGCAATGGTAGCAGAGCCACAAATTCTCAATGGGAATCTTCTAATGCAGTAGTATCGTTGCTCATATCTTGTCCTGTCATTCTTATTTTATCTTGTGTGATGTCGATTTCCAGTGTATTGATTTCTGCATCCATTAACCTGCTTTTCTTCCTTAGCCATACCTGATCTTCTTCGAGTTTGTGAAGTTTAATATTCCCTCACTGAATGGCCTCCCGTAGCCACATAACTCCTTTGTTCAGTTCCTCACACACTATCCCAACTGTAGGATTTTTTGCATTAGTATTCATCTCTACTCTTATGGTCTCGTCTCTACTCTTCAGCGTTGGAATCCTTTCCGTTCTCACGTCTTTTCTTATGGCCCTATAGGCCCATCCAATGGCTGGTATGTGCAAGTCCCAGTCAATTCGTCTCACCTGGTGAACCCTATTCAAGATTCTACATACCTTCTCAAATGCTTCTGCATGGAATGTTTGTGGTGCGCATCGTTTTTCCTGCTGGTGCGTTCTATTTTAATTTTCGATCCCTAGTTTGGGGTATGTTTGTGTGGACTGCATAGCACACATTTTTACCCATCGACACAGGTGAGCACGCAAGCTACTCTATCCTTTCTGCCCGATTCTTGGTTGAAGTTGGGGTCTTCTAAACTGCAATCACATCAACCTTCTACATCTGTGCTAGTCCTCAAACTTTCCTTGACATGTAATCCACTATCATGCGGGTGTTGCGCGTAGTGCACATTTCAGCTCATCGAACCATTGTTGTTCCAGTACTGCGCTTTCAAATTTGTCCAGGAATTCATCCACCAATGTCAATCCATCATATGTTTGCAATTCCCTCACCTCTGTCGTTACGCAACCAGTGATCTAATCATCATGTTGCAATTTAGCATTGTCACTTCGTGCAACCGGTTCTACCAATGCTCTACTCCATCATTTGAATCCTAAGTACAGGAGCTGTCACACTCCCATGAGATTCTCCCATCTGCAGTCGGGTTCACCCGATCCTAGTCTCACGTTGTTATCTAGTAAATACAATCCAGCTCATCTTCGCTTTCATCATCGCGCACTAGTTCAGTGTAGCACACTCCTTAGGTTGGGTCTAGCAGGACTACTATGCGTAGGGACCTTTTCTCGAATATCATCTTCCGCTTCTTTAGGTTGATGACTCCATTCATATCAGTGGCCCAGTCTATTCCTAGCAACACGACATAGAGATTTCTGTCATCGACAATCTCTATTACTTCAAAGTCTGTCTATGTGCTCGCACCTTCGATATCAACCATTACCCCATGCAACCTCCCCATGGGCAAAATTTTCTGTTGTTTCACCATTCATAATTGAATAGGGGACCACTGCAACGCAGGCCTACCCATGTGTTCCCATGTTTGCTTCGATAACGCATTCGCGTCCGATCCTAGATCTAAGATGGCCTGATCCATTTTGTACTCACCAATCTGCACTGTCAATCTCATTTCCCTCCCCAGGTGCAATGCATGCTTTCCCAATTTCTAGAGTACGCACAGTTCCCCTAACCCTGCGCACCTGGTGATCAACTCATGTAGTCCCTTAACTGCCTTATTGTCATGCAACAGTTTCATGCATGTCTCCAAAAAGGTAGTGAGCATGGAAGGATATATCCCTGTCTCTGGTTGATCCTTACTACCTGAAGTGGAGGCCTCCGTGAAGCTCTTCTTAGCTTCCATGAATGTCTCCTTTGTGCATTCTAAGTCAAACTCAGGTTACTTTGTGGGAGCCTTACGAACCCATGTATCTCCTCAGTTTGCTTCCCCTTACCTTCCCCTATGGTCACACCACTTTTGAGCATCATGTTCACATTTGGGTCTTCTTCGTGTGGTTCAGACCTCACCATTTGGATATTTTGAGTCGAAGGAGGTTGGAATACCCCTTTTTCATGCATCTGTGTGATCAACATAGGACAATCTATTGTTTCATGATCAAACTGAGCACAGTATGAACAAGATATCCTTGTCAAGTTGGTACAATCACCGGTGTAGTGCCCTGGTCCTAGGAAATTGTAACAAATTAACTGTCTGCGGCCCCTTCCTGGTCCCATTCCTCCTCGTCCTCGACCCCACCCCTGAAATCTAGTGCACGCCATCCCCGTAACTGGGTCAAGGGCACGCGTTTCTGTCTACATCCTATAAGCTGAGTTTTGATCCATCATTAACTCGTAACTATGACAAGCGCACTCGTCATGGCCTACTAACCTCCAGAAATTACAAAACAATTGTTGGGGAGTCTGTGTATACTTCTGCAAAAAATGACAATTATCCATCATGTGTTTTCCTCCTATCTGACAGATGGTGCACCATAACGTGGGTGTCTCACTTGGACCTGCCTGTGCCTCCGGTCTCAATGACCTTGGCCCCCCTCCTGCCAAGTAGTTCGCGAATACTAGATAGTGGTCCTTGTCATGGCCCTGGCCTTTGCATTTTCCACACCATACTTCCTCGCGCACTTGTGGCCGTGGTGCCCTATCACGCTTCAAGCTCTGCATTTCCAAGCAGAGATTTTGTAGTTGTGCGTGGATTTATTGGACTCCCAACGCAAGATCTTATATCGAGGTCTCATGTAACCTCATCGCCATTTCCAACACTTCGGCCTAGGTGGAAAGTTTCTGTTGTGACAGCGTCGTCCTCAAGTGCAGTGTCAGGGATGCCACAAACCATGTGTGATGTTGTGCATCCGTGAGCGTCATATTAGCCTCGCGAATCCTACTCTTCAGCCGTTGATCCAGATCTAAGGGAGTCTCACCTAGAAGCATCACGATCTCTTTAAACCCGATGATTGACTATGTCTCTAATTTCGGCCAGCTAAATTCTCTGTTCAATGCATTCTAGATCTCTGCTATCCCTGTGTTTGGGTGGTCATTAGAGTGCTTGGTATACCATGTCAACACGTGATCCTGCAGCGTGCTCACCAAAGTAGCCTTCTTAATGTTGTCATATGTGACCCCTTGCATGTCCCACACTGCTCTTACCACAAACCAGAACTGGTCCGGATCCTCATTCCCTACTCCTCTGAATATGGGTAGCTTGATCACGCTCGCCATGCTGAACTACTAGGTTGGTGGAGATGGAGTGGGTGGAGATGGAGGTGAGGGGGGTGAAGCGGGTGGTGGCGTGGGTGGAGGTGGTAACTGCGGAATGCACTACCTTATCAAGTTGACCGCACTCCTCGGAGAGACCCAAGCAATCTCTTCCTCACTCTCTCGTGAAGCTAAAATTAATAGGTTGTTTGCTAATTCCCCGCTACCTTTGTAGATATTTCCCCTCCGTGTCATCCCAAACATTAATGTATTCACATAACCTGTTTTCACATAACAGCATCTTAATCTAGGTATTCAAATATTTAATATACTTACCTCGCGGTCCCTTGAGAAAATGTCATTCTACCTCGCTGTAGCTCATGATCATTTCCACCGCACACTCAGTTATAAATCCCCCTATTATCTAGTCGAGCCAATGGTCCACAGCTTGCACGATCTTGTCTTCTGATGCCTCTAGTCTACATACTAATTCCGGAGTCCACACTATCGGTTGGTCGAGCTTACACCTTCCCTGGCTGTCGGCTAATCTCGTGATCCACTCATACAATTCAGAGGGAAAGTATGCAAAGAAAATCTCATGGATTTCCATATACACGTAATGATCTAGTCACCTTTTCTCAGATACCTGCAGAGTTCTATTTTCCTGTGTCATAAACTCATGAATTTTCTTGTCCAACCACTCTTCAATTTCCTTCTTTGTTTGGTTCCAGTGGCACGACATCAGACATCCCTTAGGCAGATCCCAGTCCTGGCAACAGAACCATTTGTTGGCTACATGGGGCTTGACCCAGGTTCAGCAGTGAGTTTAGCCAAGCAAATCCCGGTGCTACTGGCCCTTTCAGCAATAGTCCATGGAGCGCAGACTAAGTTCTCACCCAAATTAGTATGGGAGGGTGCTGGAACCAGGTTTTTGCACCCTAGGGATGTCTTGATGAAGGTTATGGAGGTTCGCGATCCTAACCTGCGCGTTGCGCTGCTCTGCGCAGCTTTCTATCCTTCGCAACCTATGCGCACCTTTGTAAATATGGTGTTATTCCGATCTGATCTTTACTGTGCTATTATATTAGTGCTTAACTTAGTTTGTGTACCCCCAATATTCTTATTACTTATTCAACTTTTAGATAAGTACACAGACTCGACAACAGCATAGATGCATAAAGATAACCAGAAGATAGAAATACAGATCTACAAGTAGACGCACAATATTCTGAATCAATCTTATCTTTATCAATACTCAAGTTCAGTTACAGACCTGACTCCACCCTACGCACTCAACTGCGGACTCTACTAGGCCTCTGCACACTCAGCTGTAGAGCCTCTACCTTCTACTATGACCCAATATACTTCAGATCCACTTCTATCCTCTAACCATACCTTCGCATCTATCTATTACTTTCCAAAAACTCAAAAACTATCTTTACACTTAGAGCCTCACTCTATTTATACAATCCCATGGTCCGCGGACCATGGGTAGGCCAACACAACTTTACATTAAATTACATTATTTTAGGGCGGACAATCCTATGACTCATCCTAGAATCTTGCGCTCTGCACCTGCATTTCGCACGGTCTTTACATTACATTGACCACAACTCGGGCTTTAAGCCCCAAAAACATGCTATGGGGGGATCCGTTGCCCAAAGCCAAGTATAGGCTCATCTACATGTTCATTAGTAGTATATCCTAGAATATAGGACAGTATGGTTACATTCTTTCTAGCTCTCTCAGAGAAAATGGTGGCAGAATATGGAGGGTTGTCTGTAGGAACTTGGGCTTTTTCTAGGAGGAAAGTCTAAAAATTTTGGTATCTCTTGGGAAGGTCTAGCTTTAAGTACAGATCAATTAGGTTTTCAATAGAAAATGGGGCTTCAATAGGCTTTAGCTAGATCTGCAACATTTCATTTATTAATCCTATAGTGATTGTGAACAAAATTTGCTGGTTAGAAGAGACTATGGCGCTTTGACTTGTAAAATAGCAGAGTTGGCTTAGGTGGATGATTTCAGGGAACTGGTATACTTGTGGGAACAAGTATTTGGGTAAATTTGACTCCCATAGCTTAATATCATCATTCTAGTTGAGGAATTTGTCTTTGCTCCAGCAGTGGAGTTTTAACAGATTGTTAGGAGAGGTTGTGTCTTTGATCTGGAAATCTCTATCAGCCAATGGGAGGTGGTCAATATCTAGGTGAGGAGTTTGCAGGGGTTTTGCATCTAGAATGCTTTGGGAAGCCATAGATTTATTTATTTTATTCAACTTATCACTATCTGGCTTAAGAAGTATGTTATGGACCTCTGGAATAGTATGAAAATATGAATACAGTCTGCAAAAAGGGTTTTGGATGCAACAATGGCTTTCTTTAGGTCAGCAAGGGTTTTAAACTGGTTCAAATGATTAACCTATTAGAAATGTTGTGCAAAGCTAAAGTGCAGGCCTTCGACACTCAGGAATACTTGGAAAATGAAGCTTTGGTATGCAGAAGAGTTTTGTGGGGATAGCGGAGGCTTTTTGAGGCTTTAACAGTCTTTATAGTGCTTCAAATTGGAGTCGACAGCGTCTTCTTGTAATGAAAGTTTGAATTGTGGTTGTAAACGACCCAAAATAGTTCAGTAGATATTCTAGCACTTTAGAATAGGTCAGCAGAGGTTTTTTTTCTGAAATCTCTATCTAAATAATAGTGAAAATATTGGAAAGGGTGGCTTCTTTTGTTTTTAACCAACAGTGGTTAATCTTTGGTCGCGGGGTTAAATTTAAACAGCAGGGCAGTTTCATCGTACGCGAGGAGGCAGTAAGGTGGTTTATCACACCACTTTAGAGTGGTAGGGTGGTATTATTTTAGAGGATGTGATATAACGTGGGGTTGCCACGTAGCAAAAAGGCGGGCGGGGAAAAAAGCTAATCTCACGTGCTTTTGTGATGCTAAAAGTTGGACGTCGGAGCGTGCGATATGGAATGTAGGCCGTTGGATCTAGAGGTGGGTGATCGAAGGGTTATTGGGTGGTGGAGTTGTGAGGGATGAGTCGAGGTGTGGGTTTAGGTTAATTAATAAGGTGGAGATTAATATAATATTTTAATTAAAACTAAATTTTAATTAAGTTAAATATATGGAGGGGTAGAGGTTAATTAAGCAAGGTTAATATGATAGTGGGAGTTAAAATGAAGTGGGACTCGATATATATGAAGTGCTACAATCTTTAGATAAATGGGTTTTTCCTGTTTTATATGAAAAAAGTGGAGTTATTAAAGGAAAGGAATTATTAGTGATGGAAATGGGTTTTAAACTAGGGAAAGGAGTTTTAGGAAGGGGGAATGTGTTTTTAGGAAGGGGGGAATGTGTGGAATAAGGGGAAAAGGTTAGCCTAAAGGGAAAGGGATATTTTTACAAGGGAAAATACCTTTTTAGACTGGCATTAGGGTTTTAAGCAAGGGGAAGGGGATTTTGAGGGATATTAGTGATATGAAATGACCAATTTGATGCTCTCCATGCCTTGTGAAAGTGCTTCTACCTACCCATCATTTACCCTAACATTTTTTCTTCATTTACTAGGTGCATTTGAGCTTGTTGGCCCTTTATTTATTTTTCTTTTGTAATAAAACTATATAATTCTAACCTTATGACTTTCCAATGGCTCAAATTAAACTGTTAAGATCATTATTATTCTCTACCTAACCACTGATATGCCAAGATTAAAAAATTTGGCTATATCTTTATTCTCTATCTATCAGCATGAAATTTAAAGCATGAATGAATCAAAATTAAACTATTTGACCATCATGGATTGTAGCATTTTTGACAAGCTACACACAATCTTATTTTGCAAAGTAAAGTAAAAAGTAGTGGCATTAAATTTGCGTCACTTTCAGAATCTATTTTTTTTTTCACTTTTTTGTGGGGTTTATACTTTATACTCTTTTTTGCTCTTTTTCTTTTATTAGTCCTTTGATTTTTCTTTTAGGACTTCACCCTCTTTACATTTTTTATTTTTAATATGGGAAAACATTTTTCAGAAAGAAAAATTATGTACAATATTACAAGACTAATCATAGTCAATTCAAAATTATGAATCCTATTATTATAGGACCCTAACACTTCCAAGAAGCATTAAGGCCATTTTTAGACAAGTAAGACCACCAACCTGAAAGTCACAGATCTAAAATTTGAGAGTCAATTTATCCACTATGAGATACCCAAGATTTAGGGCCTTCTCCTCCTCTCTAAATTCTCCAACAACTCACTATGCAAATGAATTGGATTTAGGGGGGAATATCCCTTTTATAGGAAAATCCCTAACTTTTTCGTCGCCCATTGTGAACCATCACTCAGTTTGAAGAACCATAAACACCATTAGAAAGCTCTAACCGAGCACTATAATGTGTCTCTCTCTTTTTTTTTGGTAATTTAACACTTCACCAAGAAGCTATTTTTTCCATCAGGTCTCACTTTGCCACCCATCAAAACTAAATTTCTTCATGTGAGTCACGTATACTTTGGTACAACTTCACCTTTGCAATTGTGGACTTACATGTCGATTTTTTCATGAGTAACAATTATTTTCTCATGTTTTTATGGTCCCCTTCGAGCCTCTCCCATGTGGCAGCAATATCAAGTCACCCTTATTTAGAGCATCAAATATGAGTCACCCTTGCATCCATGGAATTTGTTCTGAGTCCCATTGAGTCTAGTTACAATGTTTCATCCATCTTTGTGTCGCATTCATCCCATTTTTCTCACATTTGGCCTTCTACTATACTAGTTCATCTTTGAAAAGCCTCTGTTTGAGTAATTGACCATCCCCTTCAGAATCAAGTCAGTCGCTCCTAGGTCAACCATGCATATCATGCTCTAACAAGGGAAGTCGTCAGTTCCATCATCATGCCTTGTGTCAGTCCATCAATCACATTACTATGAACCTCATGCCTTTGTTGATGATCCAGGTGGATATTGGTGGCCACCCGCTAAGTCCACGTGGATCCCCTCTAGTGCTTCTTTCAGTTCTTTCAGTTTCCTTAATGATAGCATAGTTTATTATTTTTAGCAGTTTTTCAGGTCCTAAACTTCCGGAGCCATTTTGAGGCCCTAAACGACGTTTTTTGGGAAATCTACCGCCAGTGATTTTTTTGTTTAAAAATTGTCTTTTCTGTCGTAGTCCTCAGAGAGGTCTTTCCAACGGGCTATCATGCACGTCAAACGGAGATAAGACGACCAATTCGCGACCCCGGGAAGTTGATGTACCAACTTACCCAAAAACGGGGCCCACAATTTGGCGTTTCATCTTCCAGGGTTAGGTTTTGGAATGTGAAGGGTGTTTCCATTGTTTCTCAACAATAAATAGGCCTTCGAGCCTCATTGTAACA
>APFE031570218.1:272771-288016 GCA_000404065.3 Pinus taeda
GGGGGGGGGGGGGGGGAGGGGGAGAATTATATCTCATGTACTCAGATTAGCAGATGTTATTATATCTAGTCCTAACCTTTATTTTCAAGGAACATTATGTATATGGGACTCATTGTATTGTTGTATCACTTTCTGGCCCATTGATGCTAGCATATCATGTACTTTGTTTCTCATACCCACATTTCTAGGCACAACATTATTATGTGTACTCGTTTATCTCAACGGGTATAGATATGCCTTCCCCGCCTCATTTTAGATTATGTACTTACTAATGAATGGAGACTTCTATCAGACAAGTCCGTCTCACCCCCTCCATTCTCAGTCCTTCCTTGCCTTGCTTCAGTGTTGTCTCTCTCTATGACTCCCCTTCAATGTCTTTCGAAAGTGCAACCTACAATGTATTTTGGTCATATGATTTGCTTCTGATACTCTTACAGTGGGGGAGAATCCGTTATCACCCAAAAAATGATCACCTACCCATTTCTTACTTGGTTGATCAAAATACACCATGTAGGATAAGTTTTACCATGGTAAACTCACTTTCACCATAGGAAATAATTTAGTAAACCATTTTCCTAAATTATTTCTCATTAAAATCTAAAAACCCCATGAGAATAATTAAACAAATCATTATTTATTTAATATTCACTAGAAATAATTATTAAATCATCATTTGATAATTATTTCTTATCAATTTTGACTTAATAACCTTGAAATAATTAAATAAATCAATACTTATTTATTATTCGTTATTTATCACCCATTTTCCTTGTGAGATAATTAAATCATTATTTAATAATTATTTCAAACTCATATTTTTCTTAATTCTCACAAAGTGATTAATAAATCATTTTCATTTGTTAATTACTTCAACCACTTTCTAAATAAATATATTTGACCATTTTGAATATCTTTTCCCTATCAAAAAATAATAAATAATTCACAACGGATAGATTTTGATTTAGTCAATAATATTTTATTATTTTGTAATTCTCAATCTATTCCAATATTTTGTTATAAATAGAGGGTTTTCTCTCCTTTCTTTACGATGAACATTTTCATCGTCCCCATTATCGTCTAAGAGCATTTGAGCTCCCACTTGAGTTCAAACATATTTTGTTTTCTTTTTTTCCCATTGCATACCACATATTGAGAGAGAGAAGCACATTGTTGAAGCGCAAGGTCAAGAAGGACCCATCCCATGGAGGGGGATCTATAGACCCAATTTTGTAATCACTCATCACCAAGTGTATTGTTCTTGATTAATAAAATTGATCTTTCATATTCTCCATTAGGTTGTTGCACTTATATTTCTGTTTTTATATGTTTCTATCTGTATATTATATTTTGATGTAGGTTCTTCTAACATTTTGTTGCAAATATGAAGCATAGACACAACAATCTTCTGTTATTAGGGTTATAAGTCACCTATAACTTAAGTGAATTGATTTTAGCTCACTTCAAGAAATACTTTACACTAACAAATATTTAGAGGATAAGGACTTCAAGGAGTTGTTTCAGCAGTTGCAAACTCAAATTTATGTGCACAATGGTGACAGCACTATTGACTACCATATCCGGGATGGGTTACTCTACAAGTTAGATAAACTATGTGTTCCTAAAGATGAGTGATTGCAGTTGATTAGAGAGGCTCAAACCTCCAAGGTTGCAAGGCAGTTTGGTGTAGGGAAGATAGTGTCCAACTTGCAGAGGTATGTGTATTGGCCCAGAATGCAAGAACATGTAGCTAGGTTGATAAGAGGATGCATGATTTGATACACCAACAAGCCTAGTAATAGGAATCAGGGTTTTTATCATCCCTTCCCTATATCCACTCATCTTTGGGAAAGCATTTATGTGGACTTTGTGTGAGGTTTACCAACAAAAAGGAAGCAACATAACTACATGTTCGTGGTATTTGACATGTTCATCAAGATGTGTGTCTTGATGCCCTGTAAAAAGGCCATCAGTGGGAAAGAAGTAGCAAATTTTCTCTTTGGATAAGTCTGGGTGCACTTTGGAATACCAAGTAGCATCATTTTAGATAGGGACATGATGTTTCTCAATCCATTTTGCACTACATTATGGGAGAAGATGGACACCAAATTGAAGAGGTCTATAACATTCTATCCATAGATAGATGGGGAGACATAAGTAGTCAACAAGAACTTGGCACAACATTTGAGGGATTATAATTAGAATAATTTGAATACCTGGGATGAAAATATGGTATATATACAACACACTTATATAAAATCAGTCCACACTTCTATTAGTAATTCCCCATTTGAAACTTGTTTTGGATATTTGTTTCCTTCACCTTTGGTTATTGCATATGTGCAACAAGGAGGAGTGATGGAGGATCTTACAAGGGAAGCCTTAAGGGTTGAAAATTGTGTAGAGAAGATAAGGAAGATCCATATACAAATACAAGAAACATTGTACAAGTCATAGGAAAAATATAAGGTCAGGAATGATCAACATAGAATAGAGAAATCATTCAAGGTGGAGACAAAGTATGGCTATAATTGAACAAGGAGATGTTATAGGGTCCTAGTAAGAAAATCAAGGCTTTGTGGTATGGTCCCTTTGATATACTAGAAAAGGTGGGTCACAATTCCTATCAACCTAGTATACCACCATACATGTGCAGTTACTCAATTGTGAATGTAGAGAATCTGAAACTCTATGAGCCTTCTATGCTAGATTAGGAAGAGGAACAAGTCCTACCGTTTGTCGAGGATTTGGCACCCATATGCAAGATATATTTTACATAAGATATATTTTTTTAGAAGAGGTTAGGAACTATGAGAAAGGGGTAGCATGACCTTTGGCAGATTGGGTTAAAAGGACAACTTCGAAGCAAAGCTAAATGATACACCTGAGAGAAGGTGGACGGAAAATGTCCTCACCTCATTCAGTATAATATTTTGGGGACCAAAAGGATCCAAAAATGGGAAGGTGTGATCTGGATTATATCATTATATTATTTTTCATTCATCTCAATGCTTTCATATTGGAAAAACTATAGGAAACAACACACAAGACCATTTTTACCACTGGGACAAAGTTTGGAAAATTAGGTTTGAATCCTTCTAGGAACATTTTGAGGCATCAAATGACGTTCTTTTGTAGGTAAAAAAAAAAAATCCTGAACATAGCACATATGTTTCCTATTCTACACCCAAATACCTTTCCAACGATGCAAGAATCTCATCAAATAAAGTCCTTCTGCAAAAGTTATGTCACTCAGAAGTTGACCTTCATGTTTTCACCACCATAATTCAACATGATGCCGCATCAACCCCTATTATTCATGGAAGAGGGGCTATCCATGTGATTATCATGAACAAGGCTCTAGAAGATTCCATATTGTAACTCTAAGAGTTGAGACAATCAAACCTAACCACTAGTAAGCTATCAGGCTATGTTATAACTCAGCCACTAGGAGGAAAAAGGGATCCATTTTTTCAAGTGCATTTTGTTCCATAGATGAGAAAAAACAACCGAGAGGGATATGATATAGAGAACATGGAGAGGAATTTTTTATTGTAGTAGCCCCTGAGCCACATGCCATACTTTTCTATACTCGCAACTATTTTCTATTCAGAGAAATAGAGCAAAGCGACCTCACCTTCCAGTTCGGTTTTCTCTCGAAAGTGTTTCCTAGGTCATATCTTTTGTCAAATTGTGGTTTGTGAATTTTTATTTCACTTTTCTCTATTTTCTACATAATTTTAATTGCATGCATTCACAATTAATAAAAATCTACAAATCCATAAATCTAAAGAGAAATAAAATCATAATAATGTAGATTTTGGATTTCTAAACATAGTCTTATCAAACATGTTGCGATGAATTATCTAATGGAATATCCACAATAGTTTACAAATCAGTTGTATATACATTAGGTTTTCATCCTAGGTCTTTGGATGCTTTTAGTTGTAACCCCTCAAAACTTGTAAAAAATTCATGTTGACTACTTCTGTCTACCCATATTTCTATACATGGAATGTTGTAGACCTCTTCAATATCGTGTCCATCTTCTCCCACATTGTAGTCCAAAATGCACTAAGAAATATGGTCTCCCTATATAAAATTATACTCCTTTGTATCCCAAGGTACACCCAAACCTGTTCAAAGAACAGGTTTGTTGTTTCTTTCCTTTTTATGGTATCTTTGCATGGCATCAGAGCCTACATCTTGTTGAACCTGTTAACTACCACAAACATGAAGTCATGTCCCTTATTAGTTGTTAATAAACCTCCCACAAAATATGTGGAAAGGATTTACCAAGGATGAGTGGGTATAAGTAATGGATGGTATATACCTTGCTTCCTATTACTGGGCTTGTTGGTATAACAAAGTATACATAACATATTGTGCTACATTTTCTTGCATTTTGTGCCAATACACATACCTTTGTAAGTTGGAAACTATCTTCCCAACACCAAAATTCCCTGCAACCTTAAAGATGTGTACCTCTCTAATAAAATAAAATCACTCTCCTTTAGGAACACAAAACTTGTCCAACCTATAGATTAACCCATTCTAGAAATGGTAGTCAACTTTGTTTTCATAATCTTCTACATGAAGGGGGGAAACTCAATTGGTTAATTTGAGAATTGTGAAATCATTGAAACTCGAAAGACCCAGGTTCAAATCCCCCATGTTGTGACCCGGGCTACAGGGAGGAGGACATATCGTAACCCCCCAGAGATGTACTACTAGTTACATGTCAGGAGGGTTTTTGGGTTCCTCTGGGATACAAAAAAAAAAAAAAATCTACATGAATTTTCCCTTGTAGTTTCTACAACAACTCCTTGAATTCCTCATATTCTATGTATGCTTCGTTGTATGCATCATGGGTGAAATGCTCCATTTGCATCAATTTTTTCAATTCTTTAAATTTTATGTGGGTTGCCTTAAAAGCATGTCTTGCAACATGTTTATGTTTATCTTCATGTAGTTTATGACTACATGAAACTATTGTAAGAACCCCATCCACTTGTCGTGTATGATCTATTGTAGCCTATTGTAGGATTGTAAGTATTGTATCACCTAGTAATATGTGTGGATGATGATCTCCTTTCCCATTTGATAGTGTTTCCACTTTTTGAGAGCTTCTACCAAAGGTATAAAGTTCCTTGTCCTAGGTAGGGCAGTTAAGAATTCTCCCATGAAATATTTCAAAGTGATAGTATGTAGACCTTCCTCCTTGTGTCAAGACCACTCCCATGGCATATCCAAATTCATTCATATCCACTTTCAAGGGATTATAAAAGATAAATAACACAATAATTAGGACTTGATTGACTTTTTGTAGCTTATCAAAGACCTTATGCTAATTATACCCTCACGAGAAACTCTTGCCACTCACTATTTGTAGAAATTGCAAAAAAAAATCTACTACTAATGACATTGAACTGAAATCAAGAGATAGGAATTTATTCTACTATTCCATGGAAAGGAAAGTAAGCAATATAAATGCATGCAATAACATGCAACCATAAAAACACAAGGAATGCAATGACTTTATAGGGGAACCCAACTCGGAAAAAACCCTTCGTTGTTTTACATTAATTCAGATGAGAAAGAGAAGAAATTACAATGTCTTTCTTCAACTTTCAAGCACACCCTACACTGTAAAATTGTTCTCCTGCTTTGGCCAACACTTAGCCAATTCAAGCCTCAGCTAGCCTCCTATTTCCTTGCACAATCCTGGAGGAATTAAGCTCCTAAATAATAAGGAAATTCCTTATTTCCTTATGCAAATCCAAGGGGAATTGATCACTTGCTCAGTGAAAAAACACTATACACTCAATCGCGTACAATTATAAATGAAAAAAATGTGCCTTTTCCATCCACTCAACTAGGCAATTCGAATTCCATACATGATTGGGTCTATTTTTAGTTGATTGACTAGTTAACTGAGAGATCAATGAGTTTAAAATAGTCATAACTACTCAACTGACCTTCAACTGACTCAACTAGTGACCAGAGCTTAGTTAATTGAGTTCAACTAAAAATAACTGAAATAGATTGCTAATTTTAGCAGTCCCTACATGCACAACTCTACTCCAAGCCTACAAACTCTAATTTACTAACTTAACTAGAAGATAAAGCCATGTTACTCCAGCTAGCTATAATCCAAGTCATCTTGTTGATGTGGAAAATAAAATTTTCTCTATTTGACTATGGAATTAGTCAAATGAATCATTTTCTTGCTACATTCTAACACTCCCTCTTAGCAAGAAAATGGTTTTGTAGAACCCCAATACAACTCCTGTGGAATGTACTGTAGAAAAAATAACACTACCTCTCATTGTTGTTGTTGCTACTACAACAACTGCAACTGAGAAGCATCCAAAATACTGAATCAACTATGTCTCTAAGCTACAACTTCCTCCTGAGCATCTGAGTGCTACTAGTCTCAACACTATCTACTATGGAATCTACTCTGCTCCTGACTCTACTACTGAGCCTCCTGCTCTACTGTCAGCACTTCTAAGTTCTTCTCGGTATCTAACTGCTCTAACTAACATTGATCCTTCTGTTACTGAATATTATGGGCCCCTGTAGCAAGGGTAATGATCCATGAGAATAGTATACTGCAATTGTTGTTGCTTTTCAATGAACCCTTCCCACATCTTTACAACTCTAGGATTAAGACACTACATCACCCCACCTCACTCCTAGAGGTATAGTTTCATGGATGGAAAAATATTCCTCTAGCTTATATATATTTTTCACTCTAACTCCAATTTGTTTCACTTGTCCAATAGTAACATGCTCCAGAAATGCTTTTCCCTTATTGAACACCACATCATAGCCTTTGTCCTCTAATACAATTATAAAAATAATAACACAATAGTTTTATGGGGAAAGCCACAACTAAAAACCCCTACTATCTGTATATTTCATTAATTAGAAAATATGAGAAGATTACAATGCTTTGCTCAAGCTCGAGCAACCTCTGCACTATCACAATCTATCTCACTGCTTCACAAACAAGCTCCAGCCAATATTTAATCAAATATCATGCCTTCCAAGCTCCTATTTCCTTGTGAAGTTTCCTAGTGAATTAGCCCATGTTTAATTGCGAAATTCCTCATCCATAAGTGTGCAATCCATCATAGGCCTTCCTCAGATTGCATGCACCATCTGTACAATTTGGATGATACAACTGATAGTACATTGTCCCTGAACTCCAATCTCAACTAAGTCTTTCTCTTATCTGATATGCACGAGTTAATTATGAGTGCATCTTCAATTTACTGGTTGAGAAGTGTTGGTTACACCCCAGTACTGCATGTTACACCCCACTACTAGATCTCCCACTAATTCCCCCATCAGTTGGAACTATTTTAACTGAATTTAACTCAATTAAATTGAATTAAATAATTACAACTCAAAAGATCTCAACTTAGGCCCCTAAAAGTTAGGAACCACTCTACATGACTCTAGACAGACTCCCAACTTGAATTAACTGAGCCAACTAAGTCAAATTAACCTAATTAACTATTACAAGTTGCTATGAGAATTAGAATTAGAATTTAATTCCTAATTTAATTCAATGACAAAATTAAATTAGGATTTTTCTTGATGTTATTTTTAACATTTCTTTTCTATTTTCACCACTCCCTCTCAACAAGAAAGGAATTCAACATTTTCTCGATCCGGTACCTTTGGAATGTTCTGCATGCAACTCTTGTCATTGTTGTTGTTTCTACTGCAACATCTAAAACCAAAAAGCATCCAAAAAAACTAAATTGAATTAACTATGTTTGCAACTGTTTATTGGGAGAACTGTGTTGTTGTTGAATCTACTACTAAGCCTCTTACTATGTTGTCAACATTGCTCTACACTCCTCAGTATCTGACCAACACTGACCCTTCTGCTATTGAATATTGTCGGCCCCTATAGAAAGGTAATGATCCATGAGACCAAAAAACACCTCAATGGACCCTGCCCAAATTGTTTCACTCTTGGGACTATTGCTTCACGTTACCCCACCTCTCACCTAGAGGCATGGTTGCATGTCCTCCCTCTTCCCACTTGGCTTGAAATTCCCCCCTACTAGAGGTCTCTGCTTGAGTGGACGTCTCCACTTTGGTCTCCTCTCTACTTCTCCAATTGTGGCTGCTCCACAACTTGTTGAGGTTGCTTTTGAGGTTGCTTCTGAGGTTGAATATGAGGGTGCATGCTAAGAGGTAATTCATGCTCCCTCTCAACCACCAATTCTCTAACCTTTGTCTTTCTTCTCAAGGCTTTTCATGCATCTTGTGCCTCAATTGCATACATGTTCTTGACTCGCACACTAATTGGTTTCACTTGTCCCATGGCGATGTCTCTAAGGAAAACTTTTTCTTTGCTGAAAATCACATCATAGCCACGATCTTCCAATACCGCAATGGAAACAAGATTCTTCTTTATTCATGGAACATAAATCACATCTGTGAGTCTGAGAGGGGAGTCAGACTCCCTCTAAAAAGTAACGGTACCGATAATTGTCACACTATACCTCCCATCATATCCAAACTCTATGTTTTTCTTAAGGTCTTTCTCCTCCAAGTCACTAAAGATATCTCTATTCCTCACCATATGGAACGAGGCACCGCTATCGAGATGCCACATGCTTCCCATTATAGTGCTTTCCATGCATGCAATGAGAGTGAAATCAAGTTTGAATTGTGAAGCTAGAGCTTCATCTGTTGTTGCTACTGCAGGCTCCTTATTGCTTACTTTCTTTTGTGGCCATTTCGTGGCATATTGCCCGAATTTGTGGCAGTGAAAATACTTGTTGTTCGGCAAGTCCTACTTCTTGCCATCCTCCTCACCTTGGGACTTCTTTCACTTGACTTCCTTTTCTTTGCTGACTAATGTAAAATCCTCTTCCACTTATTTGGATGCAGTCCCATCTCTGGTGTTCCGTTGAATCTCTTCTTGCACCAAGTTGGACCACAAATGCTCCCACTCTAGTAGCTTCTCCCTCCCATTAACTAATTCCTAGTAGTTGTGCCAACTCTTGGGAAGTCTTAGAAGTGCTAGGCTCACTATATCTTCTTCAACAACGGTAACGCTGACACTTCCAAGCTCATCCCAACATTGGGTGAACTTGGTCAAGTACTTCGATATTGAGTCGCCCTTCTCCATCTTGATCTTTCTAAACTTTTCCTTCAGTGCCAGCTTCCTATGGTCACTTTTGTTTTGAAACAGGTTTGTCAAGGCCTTCCACATTGAAAATGGAGTTTCCTTACCATGGAGGCTCAAGAAAATATGATCTCGAACTCCTTCTAAGATAATCCTTCTCGCCTTTGCCACACACTTTCTCCACTCTACCAAATCTTTAGCATCAGATGTTGGAGGCTTTGGGATATCATGAGTTATGGATTCCTTCAACTTATTATCTTCCAACACTACTTGCATCTTGTCCTTCCAAGCAATATAGTTCAAACTACCCTCAAGGGCATATTCGAGTCTCAATTCGTAAAACAACATCCTGCTAGCTCTAAAATATGATACTGCAAATTCAATTTATCTTGCAAAAGACAAACTTGTATTCTCCTCTCTATAGTGATTCTAGCTCTGATACCATGTAGAAATTCCTTTTAGATTCAAACTACAGATTATAATATGCTAAAACAATTGACTTGAATCTACTCTCATCAGTGGAAACAATAAATGATCGATGAAGTCACGAAGCATAAAAGAGAAAAAATTAAATCACACATAACACAATAATTTTCTAGGGACATCCACAACTAAAAACCCCTTTTTTTTGTATATTGCATTAATCAGAAAATATGAGAAGATTACAATACTTTTCTTAAACTCGAGCAACCTCTGCACTATCTTAATTTATCTCAGTGCTTCACAAACAAGTTCCAGCCAATACTTAATCAAATCTGTTGCCTGCCAAGCTCCTATTTCCTTGCGCAGTTTCCTAGGGAATTAGCCCATATTTAATTGGGAAATTCCTCATCCATAATTGTGCAATCCATCATAGGCCTTCCTCTGATTGCATGCACCATCTGTATAATTCGAATGATTATACAACTGATAGTACATAGTCCTTGAAATCAAATCTCAACTGGGTCTTTCTCTGATCTGACATGCATGAGTGAATATTCAATTTACTAGTTGAGCAGTGTTGGTTACACTCCACTACTGTAGGTTACACCCCACTACTAGATCTCCCACTAATTCCTCCATCAGTTGGAACTGGTTTAACTGAATTAAATAATTACAACTCAAAAGAACTCAACCTAGGCCCCTAAAATTTAGGGACCACTCTACATGACCCTAAATAGACTCCCAACTCGAATTAACTAAGCCATCTAAGTCAAATTAACTTATTTAACTATTATATGTTGTTATGAGAATTAGAATTACAATTTAATTCAAGGACAAAATTTAAATTAGGATTTTTCTTGATTTTCTTTTTAATATTTCTTCTTGTTATTTTCATCAAAATCAGGAGACAAAAAAATTATTCTACTATTCCGCGGAAAGGAAAAAACATGATAGAAACACATGCAATAACATGAAACCATTAAAACGCAAGGAACATAATGATTTTACAAAGGAACCCAACTGGGAAAACCCCTTTGCTACTTTGCATTAATTCAGATGAGAAAGAGAAACAATTGCAATGTTTTGCTTCAACTCTAAAGCACAACTTGCACTGTAAAATTGTTCTCATTCTTCCTTACTTGCTCTAACTAAAACTTAGCCAATTCAAGCCTCCACCAACCTCCTATTTCCTTACGCAAACCTAGAGGAATTAATCTCCTAAATAACAAGGAAATTCCCTATTTCCTTGCGCAAATCCAAGGGGAATTGATCACTGCTCAGTGAAAAAACACCATAAACTCAACAATATACAATTATAAATACAAATGTGGCTTTTCCGTCCACTTAACTAGGAAATTTGAATTCCATGCATGACTAGGTCTATTTTTAGTTGATTAACTAGTTAAATGAGAGATCAATGAGTTAACAACAATCATAACTACTCAATTGACCTTCAAATGAATCAACTAGCAACTAGAGCTCAATTAACTGAGTTCAACATAAAATAATTGAACTAGAATGCTAAATTTTAGAAATCACCACATGCACAACCCTACTCCAACCCTACAAAGTTGAATTTATTGACTTGACTAGGATACAAATCCATGTCACTCTAGTTAACTGCAATCCAAGTCATCCTGTTGGTGTGGAAAATCAAATTTTCTCCATTTTACTAAGGCACTAGTCAAATGAAGCATTTTCTTACTACATTCTAACACTATAATGGTATGGATTGGTGCATTCACTATTGAAAATGAAGCTATGAACTTCCATAAGTATTGTGCTTCCCCAACAATACTCTTAAATTTAGAGACATTTGTAGGAACTAGCCACTTCATGATGGCCTCCATCTTCATATGATTTATCTTAAGCTCCCCTCCGCTAATCACATACCACAAATACACCATAGATTGTTGGGAAAACTCACATTTCTTTAGTTTTTCTAGCATCTATTGCTTCTTCAAAGTCTCTAGAACCTGCATCAAGTATGATATGTGTTGCTCTCAAGTAGCATTGTAAACTAGCATATCATCCAAATAAGCTATAACATATGAATATAGGTTTGTGAATAATACATCATTCATTAGTCTCGTACACATATCTAGTGCATTGGAGAAACAAAATGGCATGACTTACCATTCATAAAAACATTTTCAAGTTTTGAATAAGTTCCTCCAAGTGTCATATTGTTTTATTCAAACTCGATGGTATCATATCTTCAAATCCATCTTGGAGAAGTAATTTTTGTGCTACAACTAATCTATCAAATCATCAAACTTGGGTAGAGGGCATTGATTCTTTAGTTAATCCCATTTAATTCTTTGTAATCAATGTACATTCACCAAGTCCTATCCTTATTTAGTAAAATTATGATGGGTGACTGGTGAGGTGCTTGGCTAAATCACAACCTACTCCAACAACTACTACAAATACTTCTTCACTACATTTTCTTCCAAAATGAATTGTATATATAACCCAATATTTGGTAATGGAGATTTTAACTATAATTGGATTTAGTGCACCACTTCCCTCTTGGGTGGTAGCCCTTTAGGCTCATGGAACAATCTTTCAATATGCCTATAAGAACCCTTAGAGATGATTTTTCTACTCTTTAGTACACCCTTGCAAGGATTCCTTTACTCTTATTAACTCATCATCAAATTAATTTTCTCTTAAAAAAATTTAAACATATTTATAACTAGAACTAATTATCTTCTTGCATTGGTTGGCACATATCAATGAGATCTTTGAGTTCCCCTTGTATGAATTGATGATGAAGGATTTCCCATCCTTGATGAGGAACTATTGGTTGGATATCAACGTGAATATTTCATCCCTCATATACATGTAGGGACTCCCAAATAGAAATCCACATACATAAAGTGGTACTATGTCTGATTCCACTTCGTCAATATAATCAACAATTATGGAAAAATTTGTCTTGCTCAATCCTTTACCTTGATCTGTACATCGTTGTTTACCCATCCCAATCAATATGGTCTAAGATGATTTAAAACCTCCAAGCAAAGTTTGTTGACTAGATCCATTACTATGGTATTAGATTTTGAGCCTTAGTTAAACAAATCATCCATCTTGGTCTTCTTATCCTAGATCTTAATGTGGAAGAGTTTGGTCATTTCCTTCTCTTCTTATTAAAGAATGTTACTCAATTCACCTCCTTTTCAATTGATGTGCTGAGAATCTTCTCATCCACATCAAATATGCTTTTGACCTCTACGACTAGAAGATTATTTTTCTTTGCATCCTTCTTATGGTTCTTTGAGTTCAACTTTGGATGTATTCTCCTACACATTTCCTCAATGTGATCATCAATCAGATGCAATGCTTACAATTGCTGTTAGGATCCTTGCACTGATGTATGTTGGCCACTATCTTTGTATCCCTTCCCCCTTTCCACTTCTTCTTCCACTCATTAGAAGCTTCTTGGTGCTCTTTCTACTTCAAACCACTTAGGTACCCTTTCATTTGGCATATGCTTTCCAGATATTATGTCTATGGACATGCCTCATCCACTGTTCTTGGCTTGAAAAGTATCACTTACTTTCAATGATGGCTATGTAGACCCCTCAGATACTTGAAGAGTACATTTGGGTTCTTCGGAGAGATACCCAACATGATGGTCATATTTCTAAACTCAATGATGTACTCATGTACACTTTTCCCTTGACTATGCCTAAAATAGTACCAATGGATCCATTGGTCTTATACATATCTAAGAGGGTAAAATTGGGACTAAATGAGGGTTAATAATTCCTCCCCTCTAGTTACTAGCATATCACCATCCAACCTAAGTGTCTCCATATAGCTTTCACACCAAGTCAGAGCATGGCCCTCTAACTTCAATCTAGCAAATTATATCTTTAGTTCTTCATCTATGCAGTGAACACTAAAATAAACTTCAAATTGATGAAACTAATGATTCATTTTTAATGCATTGATCTCACCTTGGTATCTATTTATCTTGGTATGTATTTACTTGACTCATTTTCTTTGTCTTCATGATCTCCCAATTTCCCCTATGATATAACCTCTAATTTAGAGCCCACATCTTCTCTTAATGATTTAAGATTTCTTGTTAAAGCTATCATGAGAAGGTTCATATTGTGACTGATGTTGGCATCTTACGCTTCTATCCTCACAGATCTCTCTTCTACCTTGAGGGTTATTGAATAGACTTATCAACCATGGCTAGGGTTTTGTGATTTTCTCCCTAAACTAATTATTGGATCCCATAAAACTTCCCACAAAATACACCAGAGAAACTTGCTCTAATACTAATATGATTTATTAACTATCATGAATATTCCATTGGAACAATTCCTCACAACACATTTGACAAACTATCAAAATATTTATTGTTAATGTTAATTCCCTTTAGATATAGATTCATTTTTTTACTGATTTTATGTTTAAATGAATAAATTAGTTGAAACATGAGAAATACAGAATAGAAATAAATATACAACCTATCCACAATAAACATATAATTTTCCCTAGGAAACCCCTCTGATAGAAAACCTAGTGAAAAGGTGGGGTTGCTCTACTATAATTTTCTTTGGTCTAGAAATATGTAAGTAAAAAGGAAGAGGTAGTCTCTATGGAGTTACCTTAGACCTATGGCATGCAAGGTTGCTACAGAATTTAAACCCCCATGGTTTGGCTCTCTAATTTCCCACTCTCAATTGCTTTACTCAATTATTGAAGAAAATAGAATAACATAGAATGGAATCCCTACTCCTCCTAGTGGCTTGATATTTAACATAATCCAATAGCCGACTAGGTGTAATATTTGGCTCTCCCAACCATCAACCGTCAACTAGTTGTGACTTTGGACCTTCTATAATCTTCTTGAAATTCCACATGTGGAAGCCCCATATGCATAAATAACGGGGGTTAACATTGCATCAACTCATAACAAGGTGGTCAACATGGTAGGTCAACTTGCAAGAGTCATAACTTTTGCACACTAACTCTACTTGACACCATTCTTACATCATTGGAAAGGTCTTTGAGCATAGAAAAAAGCCAGAGGGTTTCGCATAAGCAATATTTTTTTACACTAACAAATATTATTCAATGCTTGAAAATATATATGGAAGGTTTTAGACCCCAATTCTCCAAACTAGAACCCATTGTCAAAATAACCTTGCAAGTTGATTCCTTCAATTTTTTCCACTCTAAAAGCATCAACATATATAACAAATAATATAATGATCCAATATGAACAATTAACTTAATTTATTTACATTATTTAAAAAGAGATCTCATTTCCATTAAGGCATTGTCTAGCAAGGCGACAATTTTACTCGAACGGTCAATTTATCGTCAGAATGTGGTGAGATTTTTTCAAGATATATGATTGTGGGAGCATTTGAATCATTTTTTTATGGTGGAAATGCATTTAGCACTATCAAGAACCCGTGGGGCACCCAAATTCTTGAAACTTGATAGTTGTAACCTAAATTTCCAAAAAAAATCACCAAATTTTAACAAAATCATGTCGAAATTTCCATTGTATTCCAAGCAAAAACATCAACGCCTTAAACTACAAATTTATCTTAATCTTTCAACAAAATCCTTATAAACTAATAAATTAACTTTTTTCCCTCTTATCTCTACTCTGCTTTTAGTTTAAAATTAATATAAT
>APFE031570218.1:288581-316172 GCA_000404065.3 Pinus taeda
TAAATTTTTATTATTGAATTTAGTTTTCTGTGATCCATATCAATTTAGAGAAGAATCTTCGGCGAAAATTACATAGAGATAATTTTGTCGACGTGTTTCGAACCAACCAGTGTGGTTCATCGTCACTTCTCTAAATTTTTATTACTAAATTATAAATACTTTATTGTGATATTCTATATATAATTTGAAATCTAATGATACATATTAACCTACAAAATATTAATTACGCTGTAAGGCGTTTCCCTTTAAAATCAATTGTCTTAGTCGCCACCGTGTCCTATTGTTCACCGTTGATTTGTGTGTTAGACGATTGAACGAATTTTGATCATTGATCCAAAATTGAAATAAGTTAATGAATAACAGAAAAATGGTTTAACATGATCAAGCATTCCTCTCTCTAATGGTAAGACAATTTAGAATGATCATGCTCAGATCGCTTCTTTGTATTGATTTTGTTCTTAGGTCTTATGGACGGGCTCAATATCGATGTGGTGGACAGCTCTGTCGACCCGCTTTATGGTAAAAACCCTCATTAGTCATGCCATCGACCCTCTAGGGTTTGTAATTATAATAGTTTTTGGTTGGAAAAACCAAAGTTATAGCCGGCAGGACGACGATGTAAAAGGGTTGGCAAAATGAGAGTTACAGGAAGCAGGACGACGATGTAAAGGGATAACCTATGAATTTGTTAGAAGAGTCGACCTAATGCTTTCCGCGCTTCAATGCTCTCACCTGGTGTGATTTTTTTTGTATCTTCAACGTTTTGTCAGTGTTTTTTTGGCAGGAAGATACCCGAGTTCCATTCCCGCCTAGTTTACTCACTATATGGTTTATTCATTTCAGGATTTTCATTTCGCTATTAATTGTTCATTCATTTTTGCTGGGTTGAGACTGGGTGTCGATTCCCTATTAGTGCACTCACTGTATGCTTTGTTCCATTTCGAGGTTTCATTTTCCTAATAAATATGCATTCATCTTTTGTTGGTTGTCGTAAATTAAAGGAAAATTGTGTTTGATGTTCAAAGGAACTATTCTCACTTTCACTTTACTTGATTGATTATTCTCAGAAAAAACCTTTGACCTATGGATATATTTATCCATAGGTGATGAATTTAGTCTCTTTGTTGTTGTAGTTGCGTCCTTCATTATGAATTGTCCATATTACAAGGCTTTGAATTGTCCATATTATAAGGCTTTATTACTACTCGTGAGTCACTACCATCTTTGCGTTGCAAGTGATTCACAAGTACATCATAATCACAATGAGGGGAGGTAATACCACTCACCCAGCATAACAAGCCGGCTTATTGTTGCCTTTAGCCCATCTCGGAAACGCGCTTATAAGGAAGATTTTTTAAATTTAACTTTTCTTGACCCATCAATCAAAAATGTAAAATAATGAATTATGTATATTGGAAGAATATGATTATGTTCAAGGCTATCATTCTACAGGGGTTCATGTTCCAAGCTAAACTTTAGAAAAATTAACATAGAATACCAACAATGCCATAAGGTTGAAGTAGTAGCCTACTTAAATTTAAATTTTGGCAAAATTGTATTTGAACTACAGGCCTACTTACATATGGAAATATCATAAATAAAAAATTACTGAGACGTACTCAAAGCCCATCAACAAAAAATGTAAAATGATGAACTATATATACTAGAAGAAATTGATCGCCCACCTTCTTCAAAAAATCCAAATGTATCCGATAAATAAAACCATATTTCTTAGAAACTCAGAAGTCTGAGGATGTCACAAGAATATTCAAAAGACCTAGCATTCAGTCTGCTAGTGAAAATGTCCAGTATTCATGAATTTCACGAGGGGGGAAAATGTCCAGTATTCATGACTTTCACGAGGGGGCTATTTACATAACATAACATAACCCAAAACATTCTGATAATGGTGCCACCAGTGGTAGTTTTTCACTCAACTTGGAAGAATAGAAAAACTTCAATTTGGTTTCCTGGAGTAATTCTGATTTTCATACTCATCGTTGTCATCAACTGGTAAGTTGGCAGGGCTTAGAAAAGAAATAGAGCCAAAATATGGATCTGAACACTTTTTATGAACAACTCTCAGCTCATTATAACAAATTTCCTAACTATAATTGATTAATAAACCTATGATGTCTAGGAGTAGGCAACCTGTAGAAGGTTAAACTCATTAACAGCATGATGCCTTAAAAACTAGAAGACTCACTTGAGGTCGTCTTTGGAGTAGACGGGAGTAGACGGTCTAAAGGATAAGTGTTTTACTCCAAGATTCGATGGCTCCAAAAATTTTTCATGCATTTTCAAATATGGGTGTTTTACTCCAAGATTCGATGGCTCCAACAATGTTTCATGCATTTTCAAATATGGAACGACAACCATGATG
This sequence comes from Pinus taeda, assembly GCA_000404065.3. NCBI lineage: Eukaryota > Viridiplantae > Streptophyta > Pinopsida > Pinales > Pinaceae > Pinus > Pinus taeda. Next base: position 290,965 of record APFE031570218.1, read on the forward strand.
TTGTTCACAATGTCGTATCGTTTTTTCACCTCTTCCATTACAATCTACTAGTATTTTTTAATAACACCATAAATAGGTAGAATATGGGAAAATTACATCTCGGAAGACAAAACAAAACTTGAAAATAATGAACAACAACATGTTCACATAAACAAAAACAACTACTTGGATAATGGATAACCTGTACATGACATTACTATTATTTACAAAATAGCCATATTCAGAATACACATAACTAATAATTTCAAATTTAACTCATTATCATCCACCCTTGCTTTCAACAATGTCCATTCACATGTTGTTATTCTTCCACATGCTACTATTATTTATAAAATATCCATATTCAAAATACACAACTAATACTTTCAACTGTAACTCATTATCATCCATCCTTTCTTTCAACAATGTCCATTCACATGTCGCTATTCTTCCACAAAATATTATTATTTACAAAATATCCATTTTCAGAATACACATAACTAATTGTTGCAATTGTAACTCATTATCATCCACCCTTGCTTTCAACAATGTCCATTCACATGTCGCTATTCTTCCCCACTCTATGCCTTACAGTGTTTCCTTTACAACATAAAGTGCAAATACTAGTAATATTATATAATCAAATATTATTACCTATTGTATAAAATTTGATATAAACTCAAATTAAATATAATGAATTATAATAGCTTTTGTTCATGTAAATAATAAAAAGCATACCTTTATGGGATGAGGCTCTCATACTCCTTTTGCTTTTGGCATCAATACATCTGCCTGAAAAGGTGGAAATTAAGCTTTTTCTATGCATGTGCATCCACATGAATCCCATTCCATAGTATTCAAGAATGGTACATTTTTGACATTATTTCACTCTTACCTTCCGTAACAAAGATTCTTCTTTGTCACATGTCACAAGGTCTACGAAGTCCACTTCACTATAATGAATGTGCCATTGATTAATATGACAAGACTCTACAAACGCCCTGTAGGACCTATGTCCTTTTTCTCTAGGGCCACCAACCATTCCTTTCCAAAAATACAGAATTTGGTTTTATACGTGTAAATATAAGATTTTATGATTATAGTAGAAAGGATAATATTACAATGAATTTATTTGGGACTTTGTTGGCCATTTTTTAAAGTTTGAAAGTTTGACATCTTTTACATAAAACAATACTAAGGAATTTCAATTTTACATTACAAAAATGTTTACTATAATTTTGTGGAACGCCTTGAGGTCTTTGTTCTCGTGAGGGTTCGAGCTTCAATAACTGTGTCGGCCATGTACAAAATAAAAACCAAATATGAATCTAAACAACTAACTTTACTTGAGGAAAAAGGTAACAAATTAATACAGGGGAAACATTGGCCTTTTGACTACTTTCTCACTCGACATAGGGCTCAGAGTATTTGAGTATTCCAATGCCTGGAATGCCTCTACAATTTGTCAAAAGTTCCGTACCTTCCGGCCCCTACACCACTTGAACATGTTTTTGCTTTTATCTAAAACAAAACATGTGTGGTTATAGTATCTTTCACCTCAAGCAAGATATCATGCATAAATATAATAAGTGTCTCCCTCCTACCCCTTAAAGTCCTTTCGAGTTAAATCAATTGCAAGTATTGGTTCATTACCATATTAATGTAATTATCTAATGGTGAATGCATGATACTTACCTTTATGCAAGTGCCATGCCCAATGTATATAAGGAGTCACATCTACCTTAGGCTTAACCATGGAAAGACTTTAACTTCATCGGTAAATGAAGCTCATCATGGGGATATTGAGACTAAGTTTTCCTTTTCCACTGGTGCCCTAGGGCCTAAAGTTTAAAGTATGTAAACTCAATTAGATGGAATGTTCTGAATGATTGTATTCGGTAACTAACCCTAATGAAGGGCCTTTCTAAGCTCTAATTCAAATAGAGGCAATTTGATATATACCCCAATATGTTGGCAAACATAATACCACTCCATAATGATAATGGGATATAAATCCAATACTCACTTCTTAGGTCAACATAATGGGTTGGTGAGCATTATAATCGAAATTGCAGAGGGCTTTATCAAGACCTTTAATAGCGAAAATGCTGTGTTTTACAACTAGTGACATTAAGTTGCAGAGGGCTTTATCAAAAGCTTTAATACTGAAAATGAGAAGTGTTTTACAAATAGTGACATTAAGGGTAATGGAGCTACCCACTCTCCTCCATATTAATCATCTATTTACATAGATGACTTAGAATAATGGAGGGATATGAATGATGGGGAAGCCGTGATTATTTAGATATTCGGATAAACATTTTGTTGTAGGTAAAGATATGATATAAATGGTGAGGAAATTATAAAATTTATATAATGGTTTTAGAAATGTTTTATGCGGAGGTTAGTGTGATTTTAAATATAAATTAAATCAAGATAATATTGTTTTTATTAGAAAAAAGAATAAAGAAATTAGAAGTTAATTTTGAAGGCAAGTTTGTAAGTTAATCCAAAATTATAATGTATGGGTTTTAAGTTTAATGAATATTTAAGGTGGGATGCATGCATAAGGAAAACATTGCAAAGATGGTTGAATGCATTCTTTGTGTCACTAAATAGATGTAGGACAACTACGGTTTGGGACTAGCAAATGTTGTGCTCCTTAATCTCAACATTTTTTTTATGGATGTGATGTATGGGGACCAAGTATATACCAAATAGATAAAAACAAGTTGAATAAGTGTGAAAAAACTTGATAACAATTTATCTAGAGCATAAAAGAATACCCATAACAAGATACTCCTAATTGAATCAAGAATATACACAACAAATTAGAAGAAATGAGAAAATTGAGTATTTGCATACAAAAATCATAGCCATGGATAGTGATAGGATTTAGATTAAAATCAACAAAAGATAAGCTCAAAAGGAGGAAAAAAACATGGAAGTGACAATGTAGAAAATGGTTTGAAGTGGGATATAGAAGAGAAACTATGCCCAATGGATCAAAATTCATTGAAAACTTATGTAGAAGAATGTTGCAGGAAGGTAAAATGGAGAAACCACACAAAATGAAAAACAACAACCTTACTTTGACAACGTCGATACAAAACAAAAGATCAATGTGCAAAGCTATTGAAACCTAACATCCCTTGACATGAAAATGGGTAATAGTGTAATGAAGAACAAACTTGTAGATGTTGTTATGTGAAACAAGGATATGGGAAAACCCCAAAGAGTAGCCAAACGAATTATGTTATGTCAAGTATGTGGAAACAAGGAGGTAAAAATTGAGTAATCGACTCTCCTACACTATGCAACATAATTAGATTCCAACGAGAGATTGAATTTGCATATTAGACACTAAGAAAGAATGCACGAATAGTATTTGTTGAGAGATACAGCAAGGTTAGCTAGGAAAATGATGTGGGCAAGAAACAAATGGTTGAAAGAAGAGCCAACAAGGACACTTCCTTAATGTGGAGAGGAACCCATATCAATTTTCCTTCTTCTAAGGGAAACCTCAATGGTAAACCCAACGAATGCTTCCCTGTAACATCACTCATAAGCACATAGATGTAGAATAGTGTGCCTAAACTAAGGGAATTTTAACTAGACAACTAATGAAGATCAATGGGAGAACGGTAAAAGCACTTTGTGGACACAAATACATTGCACAACGTCATGGGGACAAGTGCACAACATCATGGGGACAAGTGTGGTAGGAGAATTAGGGTTGAATATTACTACAAGGTAATAGTGTAAGAAATAAACTCCAAACCAAAGGTAGTCAATATGGTTGCCTTGGATGTTTAGTTACAGGTTAGTAAATGGAGTGGATATGCAAATTTCATGATCATGTGGATGGATGATTTTATTTTGTTTGTGACCCAAAGGAACCCAACAGCCCTCCTGACACGTAACTACTAGTAAACCTCTATGGATCTATGAACTATCCTCCTCTCCATAAAACAGGTTGTAAACAGGGGGATTTGAACCTTGGATCTCTCAGTTTACACATATTTCACATTACTTCAATCACCAATTGAGATTCCCCATGGGAACATGCATATGGATGATTTTGAGGTCCATAGTCACAAGCTCAAACTGTTGTATCTCAACTAGTACAAACTGATCCTTCTCCCTTACAACCACAAGTTTTAAGTCAAGAGGTTCAAGATTCCCAAGTTGTTATACAACAACCACTTGTTTCTGCAGTTCAGCAACAACCTCAGGTTAGTATATCTTTATCTGAACTGACCCAGGCATACACTGGTATAGTTGATTCACAACCTGGTCAACCTTTCATTGTTGGGCAACAACAGTTAAGTCCACAACAGTTGGTTCAACAACCGTGGCTACCACAATTCCAACAACCCCAATTCCAATAGTTCCAACCTCGGTTTGGACTTGGTTCACAAGCTCAACTTGGTTTTGGTCAATATCAAGCTTACCAAGGTCCTGGGCAACAAGGCTTTGCGGGTTATGGATGACCACAAATTCAACCTGGTTATCGAAAACCACCTTATACTGGTTTTTTTCAACAATCATACCAAGGTTACCAAATGCAGATGCCCTATGTTGGTATGCAAAGACCTAATGCACAAGCAATTCCATCATATCCTGGGTATGCTCAACCTGACTTGAATCGATAGTTTCCATTCATAGCAACTTTAGAATTACCAGATTTAAACTGGCTCACCAATGATCCAATCTCATATGCATCTTGGTGGTCAATAATTCTGCATAAGTTACCATCTAATATTCCAAAGTTTAACGGAAATCCTAGAGAAGACCCATCAAATCATGTTATGACCTTTCATTTATGGTGTTCATCCAACACTTTGAATGATGATTCGATCAAAATTCGTCTTTTCCAAAGAACACTTACTGGTCCAAATTCTAAATGGTACATTGCATTACCGGGAGATTCTTTCAGTAACTTCACCACTTTAGCCACTACCTTTTTGACCCACTTTCAGTTACCTATCAGATACGAGACTGGAACAGAGCTCTTGACCAACTTTAAACAGACTACTGCTACCCATATATCATATCATATTCATGAGTGGCAGCGTCACCGTCGAATGGTTAAGACATATGTTCTCGATAAGCTTTTAGCTGAGTGGTTCATAAAATCCTTGTTGCCATCAATCACCGAAGATGTGGCAAAAGGTGGAGTTGTCACAAAAGAGAAAGTCATCGCTCGTGCCCAATACTTGGATTTGATTTACACACAATCTGGCACGCTCTATGATAAAATTTCCAATGCACCTAGACCAGCTTTCACTGTTCCACCACCTCCACAATCGAGTAAGGACTCTCATGTCGGCGACGGTGTGATCGGTTCTTCAAGCACATAAGCGGCAGGAAGACCATCTGGTCAAACTATTGTTGTTTCCAATCAAACTACAAATGCATCAGAAAACACTCTTGCCTTAGAGATTAATGTCGTGTCATCTGACAAAGGCAAAAATCCAAAGCAACCAGGAGATAAGAAAAAGGGGAAGAATAAAAAAAGATACAAGAAAGTTCCTCTCCAGAGAAATCATCTGATTCCCCTACTGCGGCCAAGAAACCTCGTTATCCATGTCTGATATGTAATGACGAACATTGTACAAGAGATTGTCCACATCGCTCTGAGGTCTCTAAATTTTTAAAGACTTCAAACACATTAGCAGTGTTGACAGATATATTTCCAACCCTGGAGACACATTTTGTTGCAACTAACCATGCTTCCACAACCCAAGTACTCATGTTATCCATCAAAAATCCACAAAATGATGTTTTGGTGTCAACAAGAAACAAAGATTATGGAAATCCATTGTCGTCGAATAATCAGGCCACTGGTCAACCTAGTACTTCGACCTCGACTTCATCTGACATTGTTCCACCAGTTGTACCTGAATTGACAATAAAACCACCAAAGGGAGTTGTGCACAAATCAACATTCAACCCTCGTGCTCGAGTAGCCCAAAACTATAATATAGTGGAAGATCTGGCTCAATCACCTTTTGCTATGTCGACACTTGAGGTGTTGCAAAACTGTCCCTCCCAGAGACAAGCTTTATTGTTAGCAATAGGTGGAATAGATCCTACAGATTCAAATCTTGTGGTTTTTAACCATTTAGGGTATTCACCACAGTTACTGGCACAATTAGCTTTCCTAATCCAAGTAAAATCTCTCAATAAGAATGTTCACCGAACTATTATTGATGAGGGGGCATCTACTTGCATTATGTCTATGAGTTGCTAGAAAACAATTGGTTCACCGCCATTGTCACGATCACCAACTACGTTAAAAGCTTTTGATGGAAGAACATATACTCCATATGGGATTTTGAGTAACCTGCAAATCGAACTAGGAGGCAAGACAGTTACTGTTGAAGTTGAGATAGTTGACGAACTCCTTGATTATAACATTTTACTAGGAAGGCCTTGGGTATATGCTATGGCTGTTGTTGTTTCCAGGTACTTTCGTACAATTGCATTCCCTTTCAAGGGTGGAGTCACAGTCATTGATCAGCTAGCCTTCTTTGCCAATAGTTCACAGGCTACGGGAAGCATTCCGTTGATACACGAACACCCACTATCACTTCAAAGTGATGGAGTAGGTCTCCTTAAAGATCCTTCCCTAATGCGCACTTTCACACTCCCATCACCATCTGGTTTGGCGGAAGTGGCAAGAGTAGAGACTTGCAACATGATTTCTTCTACATCATTTGATTTTATGAGGATTTCCAATCACTTTGAAATTGATGGTCATAGTGAGGTGTTGCCATTAAGCCCCATTGAATCATCATAGCAATCAATCTTTTGGGCTTGTGTAGCAACCCTAATCCACACTCAACAATTGTATAGGTAGATAGATCATTAGAATATGGTACCTCTTCGGATCCTTTTTCACATATACATTCTACGGATGAAGGAATTGTCAAATCAATGATGATTGGAGAAGCACAGTGGGAGGATTATCATCATCGTTCCCACCTTCTAGATGACATTGAAGATTATTCAAATGAACTAAATCACCCATCGATCGTTGATTTCTTGTCAAATTCTGTAAATACTGTAGATTCTAAGCGTAATTTTTCAAACATAGAAGAAACAATTTCTATAAACATTTCGACCAAGCCTAACATTGTAGAAAACATTCATGTCAGCAAATCCTGTTCTCCATTGGAACTTGATAATTATCGTGCTTTGTTTCATGAATTTAGAGATATTTTTGCATGGTCTTACGAGGAGATGTTGAGCATTGACTCAAGTATTGTTGAACATGAGATTAAAATGTACCCTGATGTCAAACCAGTACGACAGCGGCTTCGACCTGTTCATCCTAAGAAAGTCGCTGCCATTCAAACAGAGGTTGAAAAACTTTTGCATGCTGGCTTCATTTTCCATTTACCTCTTACTGATTGGGTATCTAATATTGTTCCAGTGATGAAAAAACAAGGAACAATTCCAGTGTGCGTCAATTATAGGGATGTAAATCAAGCATGTCCAAAAGACATTTATCCTACACTTTTTATCGACTAGATTATTGACAAATGTGCCAGATGTGAAATCTTTTCATTCACGGATGGATTTTCTAGCTATAATCAAATCAATATCTGCCCACAGGACTAATCAAAAACAACTTTTATTTGTCCGTGGGGCACATTCACTTATCGAAAATTAGCTTTTGGTTTGAAGAATGCAAGGGCTATGTTTCAGATGGCGATGAATTATGCCTTCCATGACATCAAGCACATTGTTTAACCTTATATTGATGATTTTCTTGTTCATGAAAAAGGACTGATCACCCGCAACATTTGAGAGAAATATCCATACGGTGTCGACACTACAAGATAAGACTCAATCCACATAAATGTGTGTTTTGTGTTGGCTCTGGTCAATTGCTTGGATTTCTAGTTTCAAAAGATGGAATTCGACTTGATCCCATTAAGGTTCAGGGAATCCTTGGCTTGCATCCACCTTCAAACTTGTTACAGATACAGAGACTTCAAGGGAAGGCAAACTTTTTGAGGAGATTCATTCCAAAATATGTTGAATTGGCTAAAGGTTTTACACGTCTATTGAAGAAAGGGGTACCCTTCCATTGGGACCAAGTTGCACAAGCTTCTTTTGATGCTCTCAAAGATTCCTTGATTAGAGCATTATTAATCTATGCCCCAAACTATCAAAAAGACTTTTACCTGTATCTCGTCAATGCAAATACAACCATTGGTATGGTTTTAGTTCAAGAAGAAAGTGGAACTGAACATCCTATTTATTATTTGAATTGTAATCTCAACAATACAGAAAGTAAGTATTCACATGTTGAAAAGTTAGCCTTGGCAGCTGCTCAAGCTGTGCAGAGATTTCGTCATTACATCCTCCTCCGCAAAACTACCATTATATCGGATTGCAACCATATGACATACATTTTGTCACGTCAATTGCTAGGGGGCAAATATTCTAAATGGATAGTTATCTTGCAGGAGTTTGATTTAGAATTCATCAAATCTAAATCAAAGAAATCTCGTATTTGTTGAGTTACTTTGTGATCTTCCCTCATCCTCCAATGAGTTAACATCAAAAGCATAAATCTTGGATGAGTCTCTATTTCTTATCTCATCAAGTGATCCATGGTATGGAGATATATTGATCTATCTCCAAACCCAAGTTTTTCAGCCTAATACCTCTCGCTCTGAACAATGACATACTTGATACCAAGCCAAAGATTATCTAATCATTGGTGATACACTTTATTGTCGTGGTGTTGATACAATTTTACGTAGGTGCCTTACTCATGAGGAGGCCAAAAAAGCTTTGAATGAGTGTCATTCAGGTGCTTGTGGGGGGCATTTATCTGGTTACGCAACTGCACAAAAAATTTTACGTGCTAGTTACGTCTAGCCAACCATATTCAAAGACTGCATTCTTGCTGTCAGAAGTTGCCATGCTTGCCAGATATTTGACCATAAAACGAGATTACCACCCGCACCACTGCATCCATTTTTTGTTGTTGGCCCATTTGCAAAATGGGGCATTAAATTTATGACATGAAACCCCACCTTGGTTGAGGGGCATGGGTATATTATAGTCTCCATTGACTATTTTACCAAATGGGCCGAGGCAATGCCAACATTGAACAACAGTGGTGAAACGGCTGTTTTGTTTTTCTTCAACAATGTGGTTGCTAGGTTTGGTGTATCACAAGCCATAATTACAGATCATGGGTCGCATTTTCGCAATCACATGATGGTTGAATTAACTACCAAATTAGGATTGTCATATAAGAGTTCTACTCCATACTACCCGCAAGCTATTGGACAAGTTGAGGCTATCAATAAAGTCCTTGAGCACATGTTGCAAAGAATGATTAGAGTTAATAAAATGAATTGGCATTTAATCCTATACTCAGCTTTGTGGTCATATCGAATCTCAGTGAGAAATGCGACCGGATTTACACCCTTCCAGTTGGTGTATGGTTTGGAAGCAGTCTTAGCAATCCAATGTGAAATCTTGTCTCTCAAACTCGCAATTGACCTGCTACCTAACACTTTTGAAGAAGAAGAGTGTTTCTTGGAGTTAATCCATTTAGATGAAACACGTCATGATATCGCAGTGGTTAATGAGGCGCATAAGAAATGCATCAAGGGGAAATATGATAAAAATGTCAAGCCTCTTGTCTTCTCAGAAGGTGACCTAGTCTTGCTTTACGATCAGGATTCTGATAAATTTAGAGCGGGAAAATTTGAATCAATATGGATGGGCCCTTATAGTGTTAAGCATCTATTGACAAAAGGTGCCTACGAGTTAGTGGACTATGATGGGATTCCATTGTTGTAGCCCTGAAACGAGTTGTACCTTAAATGTTACTATGCTTAGTTAAGTGTAGTAAAACTCACTGTATATATGCTTTGATTGCATGTGTGTGTGTGTTTCTTTTAGAGTTCTTATTTGGTTAAGTAATCCACTTTGAATTTGTTGTAGATGTCGAACTTTTTGGAACCATTTGTTGGTTATGCCAATGGAGCTAGTCATAGTACGCAAAATTTGTCTTCTGCATAATGGGCCATTTTCGCTCCAAGTGGCGAGTTAGTGAGTTTTAGAGGGATATGTATTGGAAAATCGACAAACAATATCATTGAGTATAGCGCGTTGATTGAACTCCTATATGATGCCATTTCACTTGGCATACATCGAATCATCATTAGGCTAGACTCGCAACTTGTTGTTACAACTTACTAGCGTCTATACCGTCTGAAATCCAGGAATTCATTGCATGTTCCTTAGAGTTCGTATTTTGGAAAGGTATTTTGAGTTTATTCAATATCAACATATTTCCATAAATCTAAACACATTAATTGATTCTCTAGCGAATTATGTGTTAAATAGATATTTGCGACATATGTAAAGTAAATATTTTCAATTCACATCATCAGTTGAATAGGATTGCATCATTTAACCATAATAAAACCCTGAAAGTAAAATAGATAGTTGTATATAAGTTTTTACAAACAATTTGTGTCCAAGACAAAAATTGGTCATCTGACCCACAAAAAAAACTCAAAAATGTATGCAGAAAATATGCAAGTAGACTAGTGCTACTCATGATAACAGGTCATAACCTGTGCTATCGTGCGTAGGAGTCTCATCCAACGACTCGACACACCAATGGTGTGGCGCTACAATCGCATAGGTAACTCGTCGATCTGGACATGTGGAATACCTAGGGTCAAACCCTCTATTTGATCCTGTAGCCCGGCTAATGTCTCCGCTAAATCCAAGTCTCGGAGAACTGCTCTCCCAACAACTCTCTATACTGGCACACCTGCTTCTTGTTGGTGTCCCACAGGTCGAACATGTCCAACATCTACATACATATAAAAATTGTTTGTTTAGTCTTGGCAATAATAAAAAAACACAAAAAAAAGTAGAAACTTTAAAAAGAAAAAACACTTTGGTCAAAAAATTTGCCAATAGCAATCCACTGCGCTCCAACCGGTAACATTAGATCTAGATCACCACGGAAATCCATTCGTGAATATGGATATTCTACGAAGGCCATGTCCTGTCGGTCAAACCACTCAAAGAAAGTAGGGGTAAATGAGATCAATGACTGGCCAGCATGCCTAGCCATAAGATATACCTACCTCTGCATCCATGGGTCTCTAGGTCCAGGGACTCCCAGTGAGATGAGTTGTGGCTGCATGAGTGGAATTATCTCTAAGGCAAAAGAAATCAAGATTGACCAATAGCCAAAAAAAAATGTCTTTCCATTCTTCACCTTGGTCAGTTGTTCTTTCATGGATGAAAGAATTGCCTCACACCAGTTGAACACTTTTGGCTCCAAACACTCTAAAGCATATTGCATATATGACCTGTTTGCCAAATGTAATGTCGCGCTGCCAGCCAGTTTGGCGAAGGTAAAAAGGATCATTCTCAACGGTAAATCACTAACATCCCTGATTTTAATCTTTTTGTTCCTGCAAGGTTGAGCTCCTTCCTGGCAGAACTGTCGTCTATAATCTCTCACTGATTCACCTCCTCTGGTAAATCCTAATAGTGAGATGGGGGCACCCTGCCTTAACAATACAGTCAGAAAGTAGATTTCATCGATGGTAAAAGGGATCACTTTGCCCCTAATGTGAAAGACCTGATCAGTAGGATCCCAAGAAAAAACAAGGAACTTTAAAAGCTCAATTTGTTGACGCATGTTAGATAATCGAAAATTCTTGAGTAACCCACAATTCCTTAAGGCATAAACGGTTCCCTGATTATTTAGGGAAATCATATCTTGTTCTTCATGTTCTCGTTCTCTCCATATAATCACCATTTTGATCCGATGAATGTCTTCAATGCAACCATTAGACAAATTAGGATCTATTTTTTGCAAAAAATAGTGGAAAATTTGGGAGAAAATAACTATCAAAATTTGGTTTCTGCACCCATCGCGCCCCTCCCTTAGAGACAATGCACTGCAATGCATACAACCTTCTAGGTGTGTGCAATGGAGCATCCCTTTCGATATTGAAAGGGTGCGCTGATCCAAAGTTTGAAAAATGAAACCTTAGGGGCCTCAAAAATGCAAAATTTTTGCTTAAAACTGAAAATAAATGGAATAAAATGAAAGAGAACGGGGATAACTTCTACCTGGTCTGGAAGGCACGAGAAATGGTCCACTGAATCCTCTGTAATCAGCTAGTGAACTTTGAGGTAGAAAACTGCTCCAAAGCACCAAAGTCAAAGGGTAAAAGTGAAATGATAAAAATGAATGATAAAACTTGTTTTTATGTTTATTTCTTGCACATTAATCGAGTAACCATTAGTTTTTATTCATTTTATCCATGAAACAAGTATTTTTAATCCACTTTAATGGAGTTTTTGAGCAGGTTTAACAGCTGAAAAGCATAATTTGACGTGCTCAAGTGTAAATTGAACATCTTTGACCATAAAGCAAACTTTTGTCTCTTTTTCGAGCTTTGTTAAAAATGAAAAGGAACCCTCTTGGAGTCCTCTTTAAACTCTTTTCAGACTTTCTAAATATGAAAATATTGTCGAGTGCTTATCTATTCTAGCTCATTAAAGGATTGGAAATGATATCTCTCTTGTATTATTTTACGCTTTTTCGGACTTGAGAGATTATTTTACGAAAAAGAACTTGTGAAGTTTCCTTTTCATCCCTTTTCAAACTCTCTAAACAGGAAAAGGACCAAGTTGTCTAAGTCGTTAAACTCGTTAAAAACATTAAATAGCGACATACTTGTCCATCTAGACAAGGCCGAGTTTCACCTTCGCTAGACTCGTTAAAGCATCAAATAGCGATGGATTTTCCCGAAGGGTGAAATTATACAACAAACATATGTTATCATCCTCAAGCTTGATAAAAATAAAGAGGTACTGGTCAGTAATGACTGGGGAAATGGGAAAAAGCTGAGAAAACTTTATGGTAGCAAGTCGCTCTTGAACATGACACTTTCACCTCATCATCGTGACTATGTGGGTTGGGTCATTCAGCTTGATGGTTATCACACCGTTGGTCTATCATACCATCCATTACTTTGTTTTGGGTCAATGCTACCAATTCATCTTAGTGTCACCAACATGTTCAAGAGAAGTCATTCAGTTCAAAATTCATCCTTTGCAATACCATAAACCTTCATTTTCATGACGGCCATTCCTGAACCTTGTGTCATCAGTTGATTTTTCATCTCCAAAATCATTTACCTCATTTCATCTCGTTGATGTGGGATACATCAAGGCCCTTTTGTGACAAGTCGCTTCTTGTCGACATCAACACATCATCCAAGAAGTTGACTTAGAAACACCCCTTCAGTACCTTGAAGCTTGCATACATCAATGGCAGGTTTCTCGCTTTCGGCGATAGGTTGACATCACTGGCCTTCAAACAAAAGACTTTGTATGGTGTTCGACATCAAATCATTTATTCACACCATGCGAAATGTATTGTAGTACCTTGAGGGTCATTATCATTATCGATGATTCCTCTCACGTCTATTAATTGCTTACATCATTGGTTGGTAATCAGATGATGTCTTCCCATGTTCGACTTCAGAGCATCTATTCACATGGTTAGACTTGTACTTGAGCGAAAGATTAAACGAGATTGAACACCCCAGATCTAGTTTCATCCATCTGGGCTGCGATATTTTCAGGAATACTAAATCAAATGTACAGTGGCCTTACATTCATGGTCAACCATTCATGGGTCTATATCTACAGACGACTATATTTGTACATGTAATGAAAGTTTATAAGATGAGCATGGGTATGCCTTCCCTCAGCTAGTTCATGAGAAAAATCAAATTATCATGATATATGTATTGTGATTGATGCAGGTCACCTTCCATTTCAAAACCTTCTCTCCTCGTGATAAAGCATTTCACTCGACATATATATTTACGACTTCATGCTTTAGGGGGCAATTGTTACAGATCCATTTGGGTACATCAACCCCAACTTACAAATCAATACTATTAGGGCCCATCAACCCCTAATGTAGTTGTTACATGCCCTAAAGAAGTTAAACATCAGAATGCCTCACTTCCCAAGAAGCTCCATCACTGAAAACATCCAAAAACTACCTCTAAGAAGACCAGCGCAAGTAGGCCTTCATTAGGGTGCACTGCAATGCAAACCATACACTGTCAGGGTGCTATGCAGTGCACTTGGTCCCTCTTTGGCCTGCACTGGATGAATTTGAGTGAAGTTTTGTGAGGGTTTGAAATATTCCTTATCCATTGGATGCCTCTAGAAGTTTCTCAAGGCTATCCACTCCTTTGAGTTCGCATTTGGATGAGGAAGGGAGTTAAGTAACATCAATCCCCTTATCCCTTCTTCCATGGAACTGAATTCTAAATTTAGGAGGGCATTCATTATCACCATTCATGGCATAACTTCCTTTATTCACCTATAAAAAGACCACTCATCTAAGTGATCAGGGGCTGGAAATTATTGAATGGTAGGGAGATGTTGTTGGTATGAGATTTGGGTTGATTGCAAGTATTGCAATGATGTCAAAGTGTCTTTCTTGTTGTAAGGAGACAATGTGATTGAACTAGAGGAGGGATGCTGAATCAGTGAAATTGGGTTGTAACTCTTCCTTTCACTAATAAAGTTTTCAAAGCTTTTTCCATATGCTTGTATTGTCTTTTGATGCTTTCATATGCTTATCATGTACTTGATTCCATGCTATGTTTAATCAATAGATCATTATCATATGCTTTGATGGGTTCTTGTTTTTGTTTGTGTACAAGTACTTCTCAAGCAGCTTAAGTATGAGAAGGAGCAACAAAATTGGTCAAGGGAGATAAGGAACAAGCGAAAGCTACAAGTAGGTTCTTTGTTCTCTTATTTTATCTATTGTTTATAGAAAAGGTAGAGAATTCTTTGTACTATTGTTTCTAGATTAAGCTACTAGTCTAGAGGGTTAGGCGTTTATCGAAGAACACTAAAACTTCCCAAAGATGTATATGTGCAAGCCACTCATCTTGAGGCAAAAGGGAAAAACACTCCAAAAGAAGGTAGTAAAAATCCATTTAAGGGTAAAGGAAAAGAAAATGGTTTCAAAGGGAAAGGAAAGAAAAATGCATCTATTAAGAAGGAAGGAGAGAAATTAACATGCAAACATCGTTCCAAAGAGGTTCATGGTGAAGCTCATTGTTGGAAGCTTCATCCCGAAATGAAACCAAAAAAAATCAACAACAAGGGAAAACAAAAGACAACTACAACCACTCAACAGGATTTGGGATCTGATTCAGGAAATGAAACTAAAATTACATCCATGGTTATAAGAGGAAAAGAATCCATTGCTAGCACTACTACTTCAAATTTACACAATGAAACTCCAAATGAAAAGAAGAGAATATAACTTTTTCACATAAGGTGATCTCAAAACATAGAAAAATTGATACACTTTTTGACAGTGGCTCTCAAGCCAATCTTATATATGAAAACATTGTCAAAAGTTTAAACTTGGAAACCATTCCACATCATAAACCATATCCACTTCGATGGGTGTGTGAAAATGCACAAATTGCAGGTTACTAGAAAGTGTAAACTGAAATTCGCCATTATTGCAAATTTCATAGATGAAGTGGAGCTTGATGTTGTGCCATTAGATATATGTGGCATAGTTTTGGGTATCCCGTACCTTTATGACAGAAAAGCTATATTCCATAGACATGAAAACACATACCAATTTTTCAAAGATGGAGTAGAATATATTGTGAGAGCTCATAGCAAGAAACTAAACCTTTCACTTGTTAATGTGGGGCAGATGAAAAGACAAGTGAATTCAAGCAAGAATTTTGTGCTTCTAATGATCAAAACCAAGAATGACGTTGATAATGAAGCTTTTAAAGGTTGTGATTCAAAATTGAAATCTGAATTGGATGATGTAGTTAACCAATATGATTAGATGTTTCAGAAACCAAAAGGATTACCTCCCAAGAGAGGAATCCAACATGAGATACAGTTGCAGTAGGATTGTCCTCTTACTAACATTGGCATCTACAAGATGTCAGTGATGGAAAGTGCAGAAATTAAGAAGCAAATTCAAGAATTGTTGGATAAAGGGGTCACCAGGCCATCTTCTTTGCCATGTGGTTCACCTATTGTCTTGGTGCCAAAGAAGGATGGAACATGGTGCATGTGTGTGGACTTCCATGCATTGAACAAAATTACGGTAAAGAACCGTTACCCACTACCTAGAATAGATGATTTACTTGATCAATTGAAGGATACAAAGTATTTTATTAAGTTGGACTTAAGGAGTGGCTACCATCAAATTAGAATAGATGAAGGAGACATTTAGAAGACAACATTCGAAACAAAACAAGGTTTGTTTGAATGGCTAGTTATGCCTTTTGGTTTATCTAATGCTCCTACTACATTCATGCATGTGATGAATGATGTGTTGAGGCCATTTCTTGATAAGTTTTTTATATTCTACTTAGATGACATCTTAATTTTCAATAAATCTCCTGATGAACATGTCATGCATGTGAGAAAAGTACTTGATGTCTTGAAGAAAGAATAGTTGTATCTTAAGATGCCTAAGTGTGAGTTTGGAAAAACTTCTTTAGTTTGCTTGGGTCATATTATTGGAGGAGGTGAGTTGAAAATAGATCCCTCCAAGGTTGATTTCATTTTGAATTGGCCAAGGCCCAGGACAGTTATTGAGGTAAGAAGTTTTTTGGGAGCAACCCGATATTGGAGGAAATTCATTGCTAACTTTTCTTCTATAGAAACTTCTTTGCATGCATTGACAAGTGTGAAAAATGTTTTTCAGGGGGCAGGCAAAAAACAAAAGGCCTTTGATGCATTGAAGGAAAAGATTAGTTTAGCTCCAATACTTGCACTTCCAGGCTTGAGATAGTCATTTGAGATTCAGACTGATGCAAGTGACTACACCATGGGTGCAGTCCTCATGCAACACAGTAAGCCTATATGTTTTCATTCGGAAACTTTTAATGGTGCAGTGATTAACTATCCTACACATGACAAGGAATTGTATGCATTGATGAAAACTGTGAAAAAGTGGAAACACTACTTGATGGGTAAGGAAACAATCATTCACACTGATCATCAACCATTGCAATACTTGCAATCTCAATCAAAGTTGCAGCAATCAAGGCACTTTCGGTAGATGGGTTTCTTCAACAATTCCACTTGGTAATCAAGGTATCTACAATAACGTTGTTGATATGCTTTCTAGGCCTATTGTTAGTGTAGCTACTTTACTCAAGCATAATTATGTTTTGCATGAAAGTTATATTGAGCAATATGCATTAGACAATGACTTTAAATATGTTTATGAAAACTTGAGTTAAGGTAACCAAGTAGAGGAATTGGATTATCATTTGCATGATAACTTGTTGTACCATCTTGGCAAGCTTTGTATTCCACAGGGGGGAAGAGTCAACATCATAAGAGAGGCGCATACATCTCTTATTGCTGGTAATTTCAGTGTAAGTAAGACAGTGGCACATCTATAGAGGTATTGTTATTTTCCTCGTATACTTGAAAGTGTGTCATGTTTTATTAAAGGATGTTCGTTATGTGCAATCAATAAGCCTAGCAATAGGAAGTTAGGATTGTACACACCACTTCCGGTTCCTTCATGACCATGGGAGAGTGTTTCTATGGATTTTGTAGGAGGCCTTCCATTGTCAAAAAGAGGTCATGATTATTTGTATGTAGTTGTGGATAGGTTCAGAAAAATGTGTATTTGATTCCATGTCAAAAGCAAGTTACACCTGAAAAAAATTGCTTAGTTATTCTTTCAGAATGTATGGGTGCATTTTGGATTTCCCACATCCATTGTTAGTGATCGAGATTCTCACTTTTTTGGGAATTTTTTATCAAGCTTGTGGGGATTCATGGACACCAAATTGAAAAAGAGTACAACTTTTCATCTACAAACAGATGGTCAAACAAAGGTGGTGAACAGAAAAGTGATGCATCTTCTTCGTGGGTATTGCAGCAAGCATCCTAAGTTGTCGGATGAACATTTGCACTATATTCAACATGCTTACAACCGGGCCAAGCACTCTTCAACTCAAACATCGCCATTTGAGGCATGTTTGGGATACTTGCCTAAATCTCCTTTGGATTTCATTTTTGGAAAAGACGTGATATTGATGGCCATAGTGACATAGACAAAACAAGAAGGTTCATTGAAAAAATCCAATTGGTACACAAAAGAGTTCAAGAAGAACTTGAAAATAGCCAAGGAAATTACAAAGCAAGGCACAACAAACATCATGTAGATCACAAGTTCCAAGTCGGTGATGAATTTTAGCTTCACATAAGAAAAGAGAGGCTCCAAGGAGAAGGTAAAAAGCTAAAACCAATTAGATATGGTCCATTCAGAATTTTGGAAAAGATTGGTAACAATGCCTTCAGGTTGGATTTGCCTTCATAAACGAAAATTGATGTTGTTGTTAATGTTGAGAAATTAAGGTTGTATGAGCCTTCTTTGATTGAAGATCAATGATAGAATATTAAAATTCCACTATTGAAGACTTTTTTCCAGAATTCCTTGATGAGCTTCAGCAAGACACTATATTTGACAGAAGCACAAGGACATTGAAAAGAGGAAATGTCGACTATCTTCGAGTGGGGCTCAAGGGAACAAATCCTTCAAAGGCCAAATGGATAGAGATTGGAAAGGTGAGGGAACTGTACCCTCACCTACTAGACAACTAAAAGTGATATTTTGGGGTCCAAAAGGTTTCCAATGGGGAGGAATGATCAGGTGCTCAGAATTATGCTAAAAAATAAAAGTCATCATAATGGTGTGGAACTCGAATGACTGCATAGTGCTAATATTCCTAAATCTGGAGTAACTCATTCCACATGAAACGAACTCCATATGACTCTAGAAATGAGTTATTTCCACTTTGTCAAACATGTGAATTTAAAAAAAAAAGGGACAACCCTGTCAGCAGTCTATACTGCTGACATGATGTTGACTAGGCAAGTGAGGTGGACGTTAACTTGGTTAAAGCATTCTTGGTCAATCATATCATGACAAGTGTCATCTTCTTATAGGTCCATTTTGGTGGATTTTCATTGGTTGGAATGATGGCCAGCCATGACCTGACATGTGGATCAACCGTAGGCTGCCATGTGGAAACCCGAGAGGCCACCAAAATGTTGCATAGACCAAGCGGAGGCAACGGGGGTTGAACTCAAGACTTCCCAATGCACAACAAATGCCAATGCTAATACACCAGGACCACGATCCTTAACAACATATGTTTGCACTCATTATTTAAAGTTTAACACCGCAACAGTTGGGGGTTGGGCGGACTTAACCATGCATATGAATGCAACAACTGTCAAGATTTGTTTAACCACCTGGAGGTCTGCCACCACTTGACCATCGGACTAAAACCTCCAGCATGTGAATACTTCCACCAGCATTATGTTTAACTGCCGCCACCTAACCACCATTGCCTAACTGTCGGGGTAATCGCCACAATGTGACCACGACATTGACATTTAATTTAACCACTGGTAGGTTTTAGTGGGCTAGTTACCGATCCAACAAATCTGCTTGAAATTTTGCGGATTTGTTGCTCATTTAGCATAATTTTGGGCAAAAATATGGGTTTGTTATCAGATTTTGGGCAAAATGTAGAGCGAATAGTGGGAAAACTAGGAGAGGTCATAACTTCTCTAGTTTTCGACCAATTTGGGTGCAAAAAGAGGCTAGGTAGCCATTTTTGGGCATTTTGGACTCATTGGAGCAGGTTACAAAGGCATTTGAGCATTGTAAACACATACTTTTACACATTTGATCATAATAGAGAGGCCCAAGCCATTGGAAGCTAGACTAAGGAGACGTAGCCCAAGAGGGGTGAACTCCTTCATCATGTTCCTGTTGTGATGTGTTTTTGGTGATGTCTGTACATTTATATGTTGTTGTTTATTCTCTTATTTATGTTAAAATTTCTCATAAAATTAACATAAAAACTCATTTTTCACTTGTAAAACTCATGATTCCTTAAGCACATGAATAACATTTTGTTTCTAATCTGAGGAGGATATTAGCACAACATACTAATATTCTTAATTAGATTAGTATGTATCCAGTGGAATTTGTACCCATGCTTGCAAAATTGGAAGTTTTTCCATTGTACTTTTCTACACATGTCTTTTAAGACGAGAATTCCAAAGTGAGGGTCTGGAGGGCTTAATCAAAACATAGTTGAGTCTATACTCAAATGACTCAAAATTTCGCAAGGAATTCATCTACAAACGTTAGTTTTCTCATTTGAGCAACCGATTTTCAATTGATCTTTAGATGGTGTAAGTGGAGAGAAGGCAGTGTTGAAACTTCTTTGGGAAGTGTTCATATTTACAGTTTTTGGTCTCATATTCATGAAACAATAATGATGATTGATTATGCTTGAATCCAAGCAGCGGATTCATGGACCTGATGCCATGTTTTATAAACATGTCTAGTTTATGTTTTCTTTATCTTGTTGAAAGAATGACTCTGAGTGAGAGTTCTTTGTAGGAGAAAGTCTCTTTGTAGGAGAGACATTGCCACTCAATGAGAGAGTTCCATTCTTGTATTGACAGAGATTTTCTGTACTCATTTTTTAGTTTTTTCACTTAATAAAGAGGCCTCATCATCATTGGAGCAGGGCCCAGAGACATAACCTAAGATGGGTGAACTTTGTTATTATCTGGTTTTACTAATGTTTCTTTGCTTTGCTCTTATTTTATTATTATTTGGATTTGAGTAGCGCATGCTTCATTTATATTGTGTAGTTTTTTCAATTACCTGTTCATACATTTTTTTTTGTAAGCTTGATAGGACTAAATCTTCATCATGTCCAACTTCTCACCCTGATCGGGGGGGATAGCACAAGATTTGAACCCAAAACTTCTAGTTCGGTGAGACTTCATTTCCACGACTATTGCCAATTGAGCTACCCCAAGCAGACAATTACCGATTCATACTTGGACACACATGAATGAAATTTTTTTTTAAGACCCATTATTTTGAACTTACAAAGTGTTAGTTCAATCCAATTTTCATATCAATAAGGAAGAAAAATTTACATCTTCGGCTATGAGAGTTTCGCCTGCAACAAAAATCAAAGTATAAAAATTTAAATTAACAAAAGGGGTAAACCCTTAATAAAAAATAAATATTACATGAATCTGTTTGTGGTGGCCAAGCTTTTTGCCCCAAACATTCTAGTGAAATCCTTTAGACAGTAAACCCTGGCTAGTTAAGGCCATTTTAATAGAAACCCTAACTACAAATAAATTTTATGAAGACGACGGGAAAGCTTAACCCAAAGATGGCTTTGAGAACTTGTAAAGGGTAACAATAAATGAGTTCCTGTAATGGATGAGTAGAAATAAGTAACCATGTAAGTAATT
Source organism: Pinus taeda (assembly GCA_000404065.3). NCBI lineage: Eukaryota > Viridiplantae > Streptophyta > Pinopsida > Pinales > Pinaceae > Pinus > Pinus taeda. The sequence goes on from APFE031570218.1 coordinate 312,364, forward strand.
AACCTCGAAAATGTTGCGAAACAAAAACCTGTGAGCAATAAAAAGGAATCCTGTTAGCTTTGTCTTGAGTTGGAAATTATTTATACAAAGACTATAAAAGAAATTTTATAGCAATCAATACTTCACCTTGATAGATGGTGGATGAAATTTCCTCTGCATTTCCCTATTTTAGTGGGAAATATGTTCAATACCATATATGTATAAGAAGAAACTATTTTGGAAAAAAATAGAGTCAAGGTTTTTAATCTAAACTTAGTTTCTACGAATTTACTGTCAAGGAAGCCCATGAGAAATGAGTAACAACACCATCATTCCCAAAATAGGATAGACGTTGTGATAGAATCTCTAGAGAAAGGTGGGGTACGACCCACAAATAATCCACCAAGCCAAGCAAATTAAGGGTTGTGATCCATGTATACCATTGCCAAAGTTGCATAGAGATATATGGCAAGGAAGAAGTAAGAAGTAAGAATATGTAATTCAATTATGGACCTTGTGTGCAATCCTTATATCAGCTAGTATGTAACATTCATTCTCGTTAGATCATTAAGAAAAACAAATCGAAACACTATGGTAAATTGTTCAAATGTAGGGTGAAAACCCTTGTCTTTGCCAATTAACCTCATGGTTGCAGAGTTCAGCTCTCAACCGACTCAAATGAAAATGGCACCGCTGTTGTGAAGAGACTGAGGGTAGGTAGTTACCCTAACTGTGATGTATTAATCCCTATTCTCGAACAAACCAAAGCAATCACCACTATTGAGCAAGACACGTTCCTAGGGTTTGATTGGACTATGTGAACCCCTTCCATGTAGCTTCATCAGGTGGACATAATGCCAAATAGCATACACGTAGGTATAAGTGCCATGAAGGCCTTCAAGGGTCAAGAACCTTTGTCCCATATTATAAAGTATGTAATCACCAAAGGAAAGTAATACCATTATACAACAAAATTATAAACTTGTATTATGTTCCAAATGTAGTACTATAAGAATGATCACAATTATATATTGTAAGAGGTGACATAATGGTTACATGGGTTGTTATAAGGTATTGTAAAGGTAAAATAAAAATAAATAATAATTCATATCCTTAATCTATGGTGGTGGATTGTGCTAAGCTAACAATATAGCCTATCCATGACCCTAAAATTAAAAAATATAAATTACGAAACAGGGAAATATATAAACAAAGTTTCCATATATGGTTCATGAGGGAATATACAAAGTTTAGTACCATGTCCAACTAGGTTGTGGGTTTCAAGTCAAATTTAAATGTAGAAACAATAAAATGTTACTTGTTGCAGAGGAACAAAAAAAGAGTTGGAAATCAATCAGGTGTTTACCTTTACAAAGTAATATTCAAGGGTAATCATGTTGATGTGACAAATAATGCATGATTATATTTAAAAAAATATTATGTAATTCATAGTAATTCAAAGTTATTTTTCTAAGTGATTTGGGAGGGATGATACATATGGTATGAGAGAAAAACAGGTTGCAACAATGTGGCCTATGAGTTGAGCGTGATTTAGTTTAACAAAATGAATACTTGTTTTTTCACAGAAGAAGACAAAAAGTAGGCAAAAAGGTGAGGAGATGGAAAAACCATAGGGAGACACTCGAATAGGTGAAGATGAAATCTGCGTACATCTGTGTGAACAAGTGCATGTGCCGACAGTCGAATTAATGAATATGGTGAGAGATATTAGGAAAAAGTTAGTGAACCTTCGTGCAAGACATGAGTAGTTGTTAAAAGTTAGTGTACAACCAGAAAAAACTGATTAAAAGCTTAACAAAGAGATCCAATCTCAAGACTTTGGAAACAACAAGGGAGGAAGAAGACCGAGGAGAGACATCTAAGTGGAAGATCTCTAAAGAGGTGGCTCAAAATCGAAGAAGCTAAAGCCAAGGGTGAGGAAGAGCAAAATTCACAAAAAAATCATTTGAAGCTTGGAGAGAAGAAAAAATTGGAACTACAAGGAGAATTCAAAAATATAAGACCCCCAATTTATGATTGGGAGTCTAAAGAAGTAGTAGCTAGGTGTGGTTGCTTAATACCAATAGGTACTTCGAAGTCTATGGTTATTCTAATGAGTTAAAAGCTAAATTAGCTACATACCAGTTACAGGGAAAGGTTTCCTTATGGTGGGAAGAAGTCAAAATAGTGCATAATTTATAAAATATGAATGCTAATTGGGAGGAATTTTAGAGAGATTTTAAGGAAAAATATTTAACTGGACGTTATTTTGATGACAAGGCCAAAGAATTTCATGATTTTAAGCTTGGTCAAATGCCAATGGATGAGTTGGTGATGAAATTTACTCATCTTTTGAGATATGTTCCATATATACAAGAAGAGAAAGACAAATTACAATGCTTTATTAATTGTCTCCCTCTTTCTTCTAAAGAACGAATTGAATAAGATAATCCAAAAACAATGGATGATGCCATTAGAAAAGCAAGAATTTTTTATCAACAAGGTGAGTAAGGAAATGAAAACATGAAATCATGGCCTAATAAAAAGAAGGATATATTTGCCCAAGGTGGAAAAGGAGGAAAACCTAGACCTTTTAAGAAATTTAGTAAGGGCAATCAAAGTCAAAATTTTATTAAAAATGTTAATCAGGCCCAAAGAATTCAGACACAAACTCAGACCCGGTCCAAATAGACAGAATTAAGTAATAAGGGATTTAATGGGAAGGATAAAGAACCCTTAAAATGTTTGGGTTGTGGATAACCCCATCTTCCATCAAATTGTCCCTGCAATACAAGATTTATGCATAATCTATATAATATTCAAGAAACCTCCACTGTTAATGATATGGCTAGGAATATTCCACAAATCAATGTAGCATTGGAAGAGCACCAAACAAAACATCAATCCACTATGGTGGTGATAAAAGGTACAATTTTTAACCAACCTATTTATGTTTTGATAAACCCTGGTGCCAGTTTGAGTTATATTAGTCCCCAAATTGTAGAAAAATGTAAATTAATTTCTAAAAAATACAAAAATTCATGGCTAGTCTATTTGGCTACTAGAAAAAAAGGTTACTAATTAGGTGAAGACATGCCCTATTATTTTAAATGATAACCAAATCACTATGAATATGAACATTTCACTATTGGGCTCATATGAAATTCTAGTATGGATGGAATGGTAGGAGGGGTACATTGAAATAGTTATTTGTCTTAATAAAATTGTTAGATGCACCCTAGACAATGGAGAAACTCAAATTGTAAAAGGCATGATCCAAGTGGATATTGTTGGCCACCTGCCAAGTCCATCTGGACCCCCATCATTGTCTCTTTCAGCATTTTCAGTTTCCTTAATTGTAGCACAACTTACTATCTTTAGTAGTTTTTCGGGTCCTGAACTTCCGGAGCCGTTTTGAGGCCCTAAACGACGTTTTTTTGGGGAATCCAGGGGCAACATGGGAATGGACCAATGTTGCCCGTTCCCACAATGGTAGTTCTCGAATAGATCTTTCTAACGAACTATCATACGCGTCAAACAGAGATTGTATGCCAAAGTTACGACCCCGGGAAATTGATGTACCAATTTACCCAAAACGGGGCCCACAATTTGGCGTTTCATCTTCTAAGGGTCGATTTTGGAATGTGAAGGGTTTTCCATTGTTTCTCAATAATAAATAGGCCTTCGAGCCTCATTGTAACACAAGTTCGGAACAGTTCAGAGACATGTAGCCGCACATCTCTTCTCAGAGATAAGCTACCATCGTCCTAGCTGGTTATTTCCAATTCTGGTTGTAAGCATATTTCGGTATTTTCCATTAATGAAATGAA